>PVJX010003305.1:0-111073 GCA_004027295.1 Dolichotis patagonum | reverse complement strand
AACAGCCAATTTTTTCACAAGATGTGTAGTTAACTGGCTCCTACTTGCTAAGTGGGGGGGCGACACGAGATGGGGGACAGGACGACATGAGATGTTTGATTCTCAGCCTGAGCACCGGCAGGCTCACAACCAACCCCCAGAGAGGGGAAGAGTTCCTTGTTCTCCCGGCACCCCGAGTCAACTGCATGGTGCAGGTCCCGATGTGCCAGGGTCTCTCTCCGGCAGGCCCCCTAAAGTCCGCTATACTCACTTGCTATTTCTTTCTGATGAATTGACCATTCCATTTCCAAAATTCTGAAATGGCCAACAGACCACAGAAAGAATTTTCTTTAGGGTCCTGTTTGAAACCAGCAGCTACAGCAATCTGCTGGCCTTGCTTCAGGGCCACCATATCTTTTACAGCAACTTGTAAAGAAACTCATCAAAGAGGACTTTTGATATATTGCTTATGTAGTCTTTTCCTCATGTATTTTTACCCACTCAAGATCATATCGTTAGGATCACATTGCATGTATTTTAAAGTCAGTTAACCTAGGAGCATTAACAGATACTAACGGTGTAAAGAAAGGTCTGATATCAGCTGACATCTGTCCCTGGGAAATTTATTGAATTTTCCCAAATTTAAGAACTCTTTCGAATCAGTTAAAATGAAGAATATCATTTTTCAAGTTTCTCAGCTATAAACATGTCCATTATATTGTTCTATGCAATTGCCTTTCTCAAGAGGGAAAAAAAGAGTTTTTGTTAAGTATTTTTTTTCTGGCACAGTGCTACAATAGAGTAAAAACACAGCCTTTGTTAACAAGTTCTTGAAGAACAACAGCAGTTATTGTCTCAAATAGTCATCAAACAAGTCAAGAGATTCCATCTGATTTGTTGGATAGAGACTATGGTTCAAGAAACATGGATCATACTGAAAAGGAAGAGATGATGAAGGTAACTAGTTAACTAAAGTAACATGAGATCAGACTTTGTTCTGAGGCTGAAGAATGCACCTGGAAATATACAATCTAGCTATATTCCTGAAGATGACATGTAAACTAAGGGGAGATATTCCCCTTTTGAACTACAATGTTCCCATTCTCATTACGCTCTCTGATTTGACTAAAGGATGTCTCTAAGTATCCTCTCCCCAATGTACAGGAGAGGTATTACCTTATGAGTAGTTAAGTATTCATTCATTCCAAATATTTGCTGAGGCCACTGTTTGGTAATCCTATCTTTACTGACTTAAGAGTAGTTAAAAGTGTGAAATATTGTTTTTAGCCAATGTTTACCTCACCTTATAAAGGAATATGGAAGTAAGAGGCCTCAAAATGGAAGCCTAGTTTTTATCTTTATCATTATTATTTTAACCCATTATAGCATAAAAAGGGATAGTATTTGCATATGACTCCCACACACTCTTCTCTATATTCTAGCTAACTTATATCTAATGCAATGTAAATGCTATATAGTTGCTATATTGTTTAGGGAACAATGATAAAAAAGTGTTTAGTATGTACATTTAAGAAAACATTTTTGATCCACAATTAGTTGAATCCACAGATGTGAATCCCATTAATATAGATCTATCTATCTATCCATTTATCTATCTATCTACTGATATAAAAGATTAGTATTGAGGGATTATTTTTCAAGATCATGGAGGCTGAGAAGCTCCACAGTTTGGCCTCTGCAAGCTGGAGGCCCCGGAGAACAGATGGTATAATTTCAGTCAACACATGAATATCTGAGAACCAGAGAAGCATATGGTTGAAATTCTGGCCCAGTTTTGAAGGCCTGAAAACCAGCGGAAAGTTATCTCAGGGCAGGAGAAGATGAATGTCTCAGCTTAAAGCAGAGAGAAAAGTTGCAAGCCCTGAATGGATTGAATAGCTATGTTAGTAAAGGAGATCTTATCTACTTTGCTTGGATTAGAAATTTATGTGTTAGTCTCCTCCAGAAACACACAGACACACCCACAAAGCATCTGTTTGGGTATCCATAGCATAGTCAAATTAACAGATAAAATGAAGCATTACAGAGTTATTATTGCTGAGTTCAAGATTTTGGTTCATTCAAACTTAAAGAGAGCTAGGGCTAGATGTGTTTCCCAATTGCCTTAGAAAGAGCTCAAAGCTTAACCTGGTAAATGAACCCCTGTATCAGGAGTCTGAGACTTCAGAATGCATCTGGAAATATATAACTGAACTATATTCCTGATGTTGGGTTATAGACTAAGGAGAGATGGTCTAATTTAGAGCCCTGGTCATTATTTCTTTGTGTACTTGATATTTAATTGGACTGTACTTGTGTTTGCTTTGTCAGATTGCTTGCTTGGAATGGACAGCCTTAAATATTAGCACTACAAGGGGCACTAATGCTGGATGAGAACCCACATACAGCCTTTGCTAGGGCCACTATGACTCGTTGCATTTTGAGGAGTCATCTGCACTTCCTCTGCTAGTAAGGACTGTGCGGTTGAAGCAGAGTTATATACCCACAGAAGATAAAGGAGTAATAGTCACCGTGCAGGTGTGAATATAAGCTCTATATAACCACTACTTTCTAGTTTAATGGTCTAGTTGGGTTGGTCAAAAAGGCTGGAGACTGGGATTGATATCTGATTATGGGTAATAAGAACTAAAGTGCTGTTCATATAATAGTTATTGAACTGACTGGAGTTGCTATCTACATTTCTTATGTGTTTCTTGATACTGCTATTGAGCCTTTGTGTTTCATTAGGCAGTAGACCAAGGACACTTAGCTTTTACTTAACAGTAGTAGTAATACATTTTTACTGTTTTATTGCAGGGAAATTTGATCTCGCTAGGAATAGTTTTGATTCCTAACTTAATGCCAACAACCCACCAAATAGCAAATATTCCATTAAATTTGCAATGTTGTCATGATTCTCACCAGGAAAGCTGTTTTCACTGTATTGCATGCTGGCTAGACAATGCTGTCCACAGAGGCTAGGCTCTCAATCAGAAGACAGTTCCACTTTCTAAGGGTCTTTCTTTAGGAGGACTTGGAGATATTCCACCACTGCCATAGATACACTGCCTATGTTATGGTCATAAGCTAGAAAAGAAAGAGCTGTAACATTAGGTTTGCTTATAGTGTACCACTTACAGACATTTTCCTAAAGCATCTGTGATACTTCACCAGACAGGCAGGCATACTGACAGCACTCCTTGCAGAGAGGAGCCCTAAAATCAGACTAGGAAGCATAAACACAAGCTCTGTTTTTGCAGACCTGTGCACTTTGGACCCTGGAAGTTGTATTCATATACAACTGATTGCCTTAGTCCATTCTACTCTGCTATAAGAGAATACTTATAACAGTAATTGAGGTTGGTAACTTATAAAGAACAGAAATGTATTAGCTTACAGTTGCAAAGGATAATCAAGGGGCTGACAGTAACAAGGGCCTTCTTGCTGTGTCATCCCGTAGCAGAAGATGACAGGGTAAGGGTTGATGAAGTCTCCGTTTCATAATGAACACTTTCCTGTGACAATGGCATTAATCTATCAACAAAGGCAGAATATGATGACCTACTCACCTCTCACTAAGCCCCACCTCCACTGAGGATTATGTTTTCATAATGCTTTCAAGAGGACACATTCAAACCATGGCACCATTCTCATAGATTACTGGAATTTTGGGTAATGATATGAATAATTTTCTGGTCGTTAGCTCTTTGCACTCCTCTATTGCTAAATAGACCTTGTTTCTGAGCTTTCACAGGGACAGATTGTCTCACTAAACAAAAGTTGTGACTCTGAACTTACTTATCCTGTTCTCTCTGAACCACAGAACCGTGGTGTGAGAAGGTGCCAAGGAAATTCCATTATGAAAGGGAAATTGTACATCAAACTGAAGAGCAAATCTGGTCTCCAATCCTCACCAAATTAATGAGGTAGTGACTATTCATCTGATAGGCATTTTGATGGTTCCACTTGAGGCTTACTGGATCTGTGGTTGAGTGGGAGTCTCAGATAAAGATTTATCTCCTGACAGAAAGCTTTGTTCTCTTATAGGATACATTCTTTCCAAGACTGATAAATCCCACAGAACACTGCACTGAGTGCTATGGAATATGAGTGGAACTTTAAGAGATGCTCCTAGCCATAGAGCTCTTTGTATTGGCACTGACTGAAATACACTTATACATAGGCTCACGAGTTGTTTCTAGAAGATTGTCTATATAGTCAGGAGATTATTCACTCAAGAATTCACTATTAGAAGCATCAACATATAAGATATCCCTGCGATAACAAATAAAACTGAACCATGACCCTGATTCACACACATGTCCATTCGAAGAGACTATATTCTAAATAACACATTCATGCCCACTCCTCAGGGAATAAGAGGCTGGGAGCTGAGGTGGGCTCAGAGTTGTCCTTCAAAGTCCAGGACAGTGGCCAGCTGGGCAGTGAGAGTGGGAGCCACACCTCTTGCAGGGTGGGAAGGTGGCTGCAGACAAGCCTGCCCATCAGGGAGCTGAGAAACATGAAAGCTGAGGTCAGCTCTCCAGGATCACTGGTCAAGAGAAGGAGCTGTCCACCAGTGCTTTCCAAGCCTTCAAGTCTGGAAATTATGACGCCTGTCTGCAATACCTTGCCTGTGTATAAGATATAAACAAAGGTGATTATAAAATAATTTTGAATATAGCAGTGGTTGAGATTTTTTAAACATATGCAAACAACAACAAAATTTTGAGACAAATTTTAACCAGCTGAAGAATCAGGTCCACTCAGCTGTTGAAGAAATGGATGGATTAGATGATGTTGAAAACATGTTATATGGGCCAGGGATTTAGCTAAGTGGCTCAAGTACTTGCCTGGTAAGTGTGAGGTCCGTGAGTTTGATCCCTGGTCCCAAAAAAACCAAACCAAACCAAACCAAACCAAACATGTTGTATTATAGTCAAGCTGTCATTCTTTATCATCTGGGACAGTATACAGAAGGGATAACAGTTGGTGGAAAAGTTTATCAGTTCATAGAACCTTTTGAAGAAAAACTTGTCCAAGCAGTGTGTTTTTTGCTTATAGACCTGTACATATTAACCTGCCAAGCTGAGAAAGCTTTGCATGTTCTTTCTGTCTTACAAAAATGATTTCATAGGGTAGTAATAACAAAAGTGGGAAGAATAGTAATAATAGAAACAAAAATGGATCTAATCATGAAGCTGAAATCAGACTTCTGATTGGAGCTGCAAAATGAAAGCTACATAAGTACAAAGTAAAAGCTTACATCAGATAGAGTCCATGAAAGCATGCAAAAGGAAAATAAATTCAGTTATAAACACAGCTGGAAATTCTGTACCCTCTCTGTTTCTTAAAAGCAATTTTGAATATTTATATGCAATTATTGAAAAGCTAAGAAGCTGTTAAATAGTTCGAACATTGACAAATAACCCAGATTCATGAAAACTGGTGAATGTTTGTGGTTACATGTTCTGGAATAATCTTGGTTGCATCTATTTTGCCATGAGTAAGCACAATTTAGGAATTTTCTACTTTAAGAAGGTGCTGCAATAGAATGACAACATCTGTGCACAGCTTAGTGCAGGGAGCACCGACCTAGACAAAAAATGTTCAGGAAGACCCATGTGTACCTTACTAACCAACAAGAGTAGGAGTTGCTGTGTAACTGGGATTCAGCTTCTTCACATCAGAGGGCCTCTTACTGCCTTCAAGTGTCCCATTGAAGCCGTTTGGGTTTATGATGCAAACTCTCACCTTTGGTTATGACTAGCTGAACACTGCATCTCTTTTAATAATGAGACTTCAGAGCAAGAAACTAAAGGTCTTCCAAGCAAAAAGGAAATTGAACAGTCTATTGTTGGTGAAGAAAATCATCATAAAATAGTTCTGATGTCACAGCCACAGTGTGATGGGTAGTCCTCAGCCATTCCAGTAACCAGTATGGAGTTTGCCGCTGTTTGTCTCAGAAATGCCTTGTTATCTGAAAAACAGGGAGTTCTGAAGCAGTAAAAAGAATCTGAAAACAGCAGTTTTGAGGGAACATGGAGAACAGTGAACACAACAAAACTTGCAGTAGTAAAATCCAGGATAGAGCTAATTCATCCCAGCTCTACCTTCTCCATGGAGAAAACAGGAATTAGAAAACTTGAAATGCTCCATAATGTCTTGTAGTACTATAGGTGGTCCTGGCTTTGGGTGATAACTTGATGGTTTTGAATCCCTCAGATAAACTTCTTCAGCAGCTCAAGCTATCAGGCTTTCTTAAGTTTCTGGGCTTTTTGTAGATGGCAGAAGCCCTCATCTCCCTGGACAGAATAACAGATGCTATTATCACTTGAACCCCGAGAAAGTTACCAATGTCTCCTTAAGGATCTCTTCCAACAAGCAGGACCAAGGATCAGACAAGGGTGAAAACAAAACAGTGGAATCTTCCAGGAAGCAGACTCCCTAGAACTGCCCAATTTCACCATGTCGGCCAGAACCGTGGTACTGTTCAACCTCAGCAGCTTGTACTGCCTGTAGCTCAGATAACACAAAGCCCGGAAATGTCTGCACCAGGTGGCTTAGGTGATTCACCTGAAGGAGGTTCCCCCCAGGGAAACCTTGCTGGCTATCTACCTGGAGCTGCAGAATGCTGATACCCACTTGACTTTGCAGATCATCCAAAGAAATTAACTACCCTTGAAAAGCACTTGGACACTAGAAAGAAGCCAGTGTTCCAGCCCATCGTCCCTATCCAGCCCATCCATATGCCAGTGTTCACTACTGGGCAGAAAAAGTGATGTTTTGGTTTCAGAAAATCATTGCCAGAGACCCAGGGCAGTATTTACTGACCTTGTTAGTTGTATCACAGAAATTGAATAAAAGACACATGGTGAAGGGTGATAGTTGTGAAGACACTGTTTTGAGACCATTCTACCCTTGACTGTTTTGCAAGAAGCTTACTTAGAATTAAAGTTCACAAATTTGTTATCTGCCATTGTCAAAGTTTTGGCAGACAATTTTGAGTGATTATGTGATGAATCTGTGTCACAGGCAATTAAAACATGGTCTTCAGAACCAACCAACTAACCAGCCAAATAAACAAAAACAAAAAACAAAATAATGTATTCATAGGAAAAATCTACCAGTCTTTGGATGCATGGCAGCTTGCTCAAACCTCACATGGTAAAAAATCTCTGCCATGAATGATTATGATAATCAACTAAAATATTCTCCCTGTTTATGAAATTAATAACTCTTTGGGAGTGTCAAAAATGATGAAACTCCATTAAAATTCCATGTTTCTTCCCTAATGGGTAGATTTATGTTTTTGAGTGTCTAAAGTCACGAGGAGGATTCTTTGTGCAAAGTTGTTATGTAAATGATCCCAAAACCTTGGCGAGAAACCTTGGACTGAGTTAACTCAGCTTCCTTTTGGATTGGAGGACTTTTCTTTCAGAGCCTGAACCCAACTTCTCACAAGATTTCCATGTGCTGAGTGCCTGACTTTTCTGACAACTTCCTGCAGGGCTGCTTGTTCACCCAAACTGCTTGGCACTTATGCCTTAATAATTTATTCCTTACCTACAAGGTTGTTCTAATATTTTCACCACAGATAGATGCAGGAGCACAGAGGCAGAGTCCCTCCCCTAGGCCATTAATGTCTGTCCAGCAACATAGCTCTCTCCATGGGATGAGATGTAGGGAAGCCATGCTTTTCTTGCTGGACATGCAAATTTTTCCCAACAAAACTTGTTCTGCAAGTCACACCACAGGAGAGTTGATGATGTTGTCCTTAGTATTTGAAGGAAGATAGCTTTCAGGACCCTTATATCAAGTCTTTTATGTTAAATTATACAGTATTTGTTCACAATCTACTGACCTTCTCCTGTAGACGTCGTATAACCTTTACATATAAAGACCTAACGCAATATAAGTGCTATATAAATAGTTGCTGTATTGTTTATGGAACAGTAATAAGAAAAAAGTCCATATATATTTAGTACAGATGCAATGTTTTCCAAGCATTTTCAATTCAAGTTTGGTCGAACCTATGGGTATGGAGCTTATGATGCAGAATGCTTACTGCATTTGTCCTCATTCACCTGACCACAGTAACTTTTCTATTATTTAATTTTAATAGTACATTTTCAGACCCAATTGTTTTGTTTTATCCATTTTAAATATTCTCTGAACAAATTTAAAATTTAGTAGACCTATATTTTCTATATGTGTAACATGTATCTTCCATTCTAAGGAGAGATCATGTGTCTTCACTGCCTGGTTCTCTGATGGAGCACATGAGGTACAGAATTTTCTGGGAGCAACTACTGTCAGGATTCCTCCTGGCTGTTTCACAATGATGGGACATTGTAAATCCCAAGATATCATGTGCCATTCAGTTTCTTTACTTTTTCTCCTGCTTGTGTTCTTAGAATTGCAATGTCAAATGCACTTAAAAGACATGAGTGAAATGGAAGTGGTACTCTCACCAATCTCACAGGTAGTGCGCACCAAGGAGACAGAGCTGCCTAGATTTCATGGTGTCCTGCTGATCTTGTGCCCCTGGTTCTCCTGGTAGAGGAGGGACATCCTTGGTGTTTCATGCAGTGAAGTGTAAGAAGACAAGTAAGTGATTTTCTAAATATAGATTCATAATCATTTTCAGTGATTGGAGAATCCTATTCTGAACATTTTTATTTTTCTTTGTGTCATAACTTTTGACTTTTATCTGCACCTCGATAAGCATTTCAACTGGAGTTCAGAGAGGCTTTATCGGAAGGTGTCATATTAATACCTGCGAAAAGAGAGATGTCCCCTTTCTAGCTTTTCACTCACACATATCTTATGTCCCAGGTGACATAGGAAACTTTTCAAGGAAAGGGGCCATTGTTTCTGTGAGTCCCTAGCATGAAGTAAGTAGTCAATAGTCATTGAGTGATTAACTGATAGACTATTTATTGGCTACCCTTTGTTATGGGTCATATTTTTCTAGAAGCTTGTTAGTAAATTTTTAGCCTAAGTGCAGTGATAAAAATTTAAAGAAAAAATTTAGAGATGGAAGATTGCTTCAGTTTATTCCTCAGTCTTCTGATAAATTTATACTGTAGCCACCCAACAAAAATATTTTCTACTGAAATCTGGTTTTTGCTATTTCTACCTGTAATTTTAACAGTGCATTATTATAAGATCCACAACAGTGTTTTATTCCTCTAGTCTAATACTCATAGAATGAATTTTCATAACTATGCAATTCTTCAACTTGGAAAAAACTCGCTCCAGTAGCACTTGGAAATCTGTGCTCAGTGAGAAAAATTTTGTAACATATCTATATTAATTCACTATGACTCAGTTGAACATTGTGTAGGATTATGTTCTGTTTAGGCACCTCATTTAAACTTTTTCAACTTTTGGAGACTAGTTTAACTTCTGCCCTTCAATCAGGAATAGCTGTATATGAAGTTCTGTTTCAATGTTAGTTGTTTCTGAGCTGTAAGAAAAAATAGAAATTTTATAGTCTAAAAATAAATACAGTAAGTTTCCTTATTAACAATGGCAGAACAGATTTAACCCAATAATTCCACCAAATTTACCACGAAACACTGGATTTGGCACGCTTTAGCACCCAGTATAAAACCATGGACACTTTTGAGTATGAAAACAAATGCTGGACTAGAAAGCATTTCCTTTCCTTCTTGGTGTGAAGAGAGATAACATTAAATCTGTGCACTGGCCAAAAGGGCTGCAAATATACACTGGGTTCCAGAGTCCACATACGACCAAAACCAAAACAAAACATCTCACAGCCTGCAGGAATACAAGCACAAGTAGTTTGCAATAATTTCTTTGGCAATTTCCCAAGTTTATCAGAAAGAACCTCTGTCTATTGACAGCCAGATTCTCTCTTACCATTACTATTTAAATCATTAGTTTAGTGTTTGCTGAATAACCTTCCAGGAATTACTAGCTCTTTAAGATAAGCATTAATTGAACCAAAGATTGAAAGTTCTACAGAAAGTTCAAGAATACTGACGCGAACAGGCTTCATTGGTTTATTAACTTCAGGACCTGACAATCAGCTCTTACACGGTGAATCTCTAAGAGTGGGTGACAGCCCCCCTAGGACAGGGGATTGTGCCCCAGGGGTTCCGTTGGCCACAGTTCTCCATGCCCAGCTTCCACCTCTCGATTAAGGGAGCCAAGAGCCTGCAGGGGAGTGGGGATTGCCCGAGGTGAGTCCCTGTGCCCTGGAGAGAGTTGGAGACCTATGCTCCTGGTGTTTGAGTTTCTGGGGAGCTACTGGGGACGCTGGACTGGGTCCATCAGATTCCAGCAGATTCCACCACGCCCAGCAGCCTTCTTTCAGTTCAGGAGGCGGAGACCGTGCAGGAGGACTCTGGGCTCTTTTGGGCTGGCCTGGGGGGAGCTTAAGACCAGCACTGCTGGTGGTTGAGTTCATATCCACCCCCCTAGGACAGGTGATTGTGCCCTGGGAGTTCCGAGGCCCCAGTTCTCCAAGCCCAGCTTCCACCTCTCAATTAAGGGAGCCAAGAGCCTGCAGGGGAGCTGAGATTGCTCCAGGAGCTGAGGGTGTAGGAGGTGATTCGCCACACACCCAGAGGAAGCTTTGGAACACCACTCAAACCAAGGAAATAAAGAAAAATGACAAAAGGAAAGACCAAAAGGCAGGCTCAAATCTCCAGCCCATCCCAAGAAAACCTAGGAGCCAAGTACATAGAAGAAAATAGAAGCCATACACCTAAAATGACTGAAATGATATCAACTGAAATAAAGAAGCAACTAGGGAAGCTATGGAGAAATTCAAATCAGAAATAATTGCCCAGGTAAAAGAAGAAATGATAAAAGTAGTGAAAGAAACAGTGAACACATCTAGTGAAGACACAGCTTAAAAATTAGAGGAACAAAGCAAACAGATAGAATCCCTGAATGAACACTATAAGAAACAAACAGAATACATAAAGCAGATTCAAAGAGATATACAGAAAATCAAAAATTCTATTGAAAGCTGTCAAAACCACTTCAATGAAAGTGAAGATAGAATTTCAGACCTCGAAGATAAGATCGCAGCTAGTGAACAGGAAAGGAAAGATCTTTTAAAAATAACAAAGAATCAGGAAAGAACAATTCAACAGCTGCGAGCTGATGCAAAGAAAAATAACATACGATTAATAGGGATAAATGAAAAAGAAGGGGACAGCCCAAATGATATCAAGAGGATATTTACAGAAGTGATAGCTGAAAACCTCCCAAACATGAGAATGGAAACTGACATTTGGATTAGTGAAGCATATAGAACTCCAAATAGCCATAACCAAAATAAAACTACACCCAGACACATAATAATCACCATCCCAGAAATCTACTATAAGAACAGAATACTAAAAGCTGTTAGAGAGAAAAGACAGATCACCTATAAAGGAAAACCTATCAGAATCACAGCAGACTTCTCAACACAAACAATGAAGTCAAGAAGAGCATGGAGGGAAGTATTTCAGATCCTAAAGGAAAACCACTTCCAACCCAGACTGACATATCCTGCAGAACTGGATGGAGAAATAAGATACTTCCATGACAAAGAACAGCTGAAAAACTTCATGACCACCAAACCAACCCTACAAAGAATACTGAAAGACATTCTAGAAGAGTGGGTGACAGGATTCAGTGTTTGGGACTCTATTTTATAGTGACACAATGAATGGGGCATCCCATTTGTTTTGGCAAAATATCTCTTTGCCAAATTCTGGATAAAATGCCTAACTTTATAACACAGCTGAACAAAGTTAGGGAATTCTTCAGGAGAAAAAACAAAAGGAAACTAGTGCAGTCATGAAGCCACATCTGATCTATTCACTCTCGCTGTCTTTTTTTATTTTTCCTTTGGTACTGGGGATTGAACTCACAACCTTTTGCTTGCCAGGCAGGCACTTAGGCCACTGAGCTAAATCCATGACCCTTGAAGCCACATCTGGATTGAGAGAATTTCCCATCATGGAAAACAAGTACTCTGAGAGTAGTAACTGCGTGATGGAGGGAGGTTACAACTGAGGGCTCTGGACTAAGCTTGGACCCTTACATGACAACCTTGATAGGAAGGAGGAGAAACTAGAAAAAGGTCATTCACCAAAACGGGAAAAGATACCTTCATCTATGTCATGAATATGGGGGAAAGTCTCCCACTGTAATTCACATTTATGTCTAATAAATCACAAGCAGGATATTAACTATTTGCTTTCAGATTGTGAAGCTTTAGGGTATCTGGAATGAACAAACAAAAATTCCTTTTTGATGGACTAATTCTTCATGAAAAAGTTTTAATATTTATGTACAAAGCCCATTGAATATGAGTTCAAAACCCAAAGTTGCCAAATACTTTAGGAAACAAGCTGTCATGATTTTGGAGAAATAGTTAACATTGCAATTTTATCCCTAATGATTTCAGATTTTTCAATTATTAGATTAAAATAAAATAAAATAAAATAAAATAAAATAAAATATTTAAGTCAATTAAAGAAAGAAAAAAGAATAAAAAGCATGGACAAGGAATGTGATAATTTAAAACTGGCATGGCTCAGGTAGGAGGATTGCTGTGAGTTCAAGGAGCTACATAGTGAGTTTCAGGCCAGCCTGAACTGCATAGTAAGACCCTGTCTCAAAAACAAACAAACAAACAAACAAATGGCAGATTTAAAAAATAAATAGAATTTCTAGAAATAAATACTATTATTGAAATTAAGTTTAAATATTCACATTAAATAGCAGATAAGACCATGCTAAAAACAGAATTTTTAATCTAGAAGACAGATCCAAAGAAACTGTCCAGATGGTAGCATAAAGAGACAGAAACATGGAGAACTTAGAGAGAAAGTAGGGAACGCACAGCTTTTACTATGTTCCACGGGAGTTCTTGAGGAAGAAAACAGTGAAGAAGGTAATATGTGAATAAGCAATGGCAAAAAGTTGTCTGGAATTTACAGAAGATATAAACAATTTACAGAAGATATAAACCAATAGATTCAGAATCACAGTAAATCACAGGCATAATTAACAGAACAAATTGATGCTTTTACAGTGAAATGATGAAGACATGAAAAGGTCTTTACCTTGAAGAAATAAAAGACAGGTTCATGTGAAGAGAAATGTCAGTTGGAATGAGAGTATGACAGCAGACTTTGCCAACAAAACCCAAAAGCTAGGGAGCAGTGCGACCTGAAGTGAGAGGCTGGCTGAAAAATAGCCATCAGTGCAGAATTATAGACCCAATCATTATCTTGAAAGACAGGTGAAGTAAAATCATTTTAAAACAATATAAAAACTGCATTTACCCCCAATAGACTTTCACTAGTTCCTTCTCAAGGAGATAATATCTTTTTGTAAGAAAAAAATGACTTAAGGTATAAGAAGGAGTAGTGAGTAAAGAAATTGCTTTAAAAATATGGTAAATCAATAATCCAATAACAGTTAATGAAATTGAAAGTGTAATTAAAAAGAATTTGTTTGTCTTTTTGAGACAGGGTTTTGATATGTGATTCAGGCTGGCCTTGGGCTTACTTTGTAGCGTAGACTGGTCTCAAACTTGCAACAATCTGCCTGCCTCAGCCTCTGGAGTGCTGGGATTACAGGAGTGTGCCACTATGCCTGGCGCATAATTAAAAATTTACCAACAAAGAAAAGTGCAGATTCATGGCTACATTCTACAAAACTTTAGAGAAAATTTAACACTAATACTCCTCAAACTCTTTAATGAAATTGAAAGGAAAGAAGCATTACTCTGATGCTAAAGCCAAAGAAAGAACTGACCAAAAAAGAGAACTGCAGGCCAGTCTCCCTAATGAACAGAAATGCAAAGATCCTCAATACAATACTAGCAAAGAGAATGCAGCAAATAATCAAGAAAATTATACACCATAAACAAGAGGGATTCATCCTAGGAATGCAGGGATGGTTCAACATATGCAAATCAATAAACACAATACACCATATCAACAGAGCCAAAGACAAAAATCATATGATCATTTCAGTAGATGCAGAAAAAGCTTTGATAAAGTCCAACCCTCATTCATGATTAAAAAAAACTCTATAGAAAATAGGAATAGATGGTCTCCACCTCAATCTGGTAAAAGCCATCTATGACAAACCAATAGCCAACATCACACTAAATAGACAAAAAGAGAAAGCTGTCACTCTAAAATTGAGAACGAGACAAGGATGTCCACTGTCATCACTCCTATTCAATATAGTTATGGAAACATCCAGAGTAATTAGACAAGAGAGAAAAATAAAAGGAATAAGGACAGGAAAGAAGAAAAACTATATAACTATGCACAGACGACATGATACTCTACATAAAAGACCCCAAAAACTCTGCCAAAAGACTTTAAGAATTAATAACCAAATTCAGTAGTGTAACTAGATGCAAAGTCAACACTCAAAAATCAATAACATTTCTGTACAAAAGCAACAAACAAAGAAAGAAATCAGGGAAACCATACCCTTCACAATAGTATCCAAAAAAATGAAATAGGAATCAATCTAACAAAGGATATAAAAGATCTATACATTGAAAATTACAGTACTCTGAAAAAAGAGATTAAAGATGAAATCAGAACATGGAAACATATCCCTTGTTCATGGATAGGAAGAACCAACACAGGTTAAATAACTATACTCCCAAAATTGTTATACAAACTTAATGCAATCCTAATCAAAATACTACTAGCATATCTCACAGAACTAGAGAAAATATTCCTAAAATTCATTTGGAACCAGAAGAGACTTAAAATAGCAAAAGCAATTCTGGCAACAAAGGCAAGGCAGGAGTCATCACAATGTCTGACTTGAAATTATAGTATAAAGCTACTGTGATAAAATCAGCATGGTACTGGCAAATAAACCAGAACTGAGGATCAGTGAAACAGATTAGAAGATGCAAACACAACTACAAACACACTCAGCCACCTCATCTTTGACAAAGGGGCCAAACATGTTCACTGGAAGAAAAATAACTACTTTAATGAATGGTGCTGGAAAAACTGGCTTTCCACATGCCAAAGACTAAAACTAGACTCATGAAATGGTTGCAGCTTAATAATATACTCAGTGAGATAAATAAGACACACATGTATAAACATCATATTGTTTCATTAGTGTGAGAAGCTGAAAGGAAAAACAGGTATATGTGTATGTGCATGTATGCATATATAAAAATAATAGTTAAGATAGTTATACTGATTTCTCCGAGTTCACTGAAGAGAAAGACTTGTGCTGGTACTGTTCAGATGATTGAATGCAGATGACTTGTGCTCTAGGTAAATGATTTGGGGATGACAGTGCACAATGTATGCACCATTGTTGCCCCCAATTGATGTGTTTTAATTATTTTTCTTTTCTTCTTCTTCTTTTTAACCTTGAAATAAAATGGATTTGGAAAAAAAAACTAGACTCATGTCTATCATCATGCACTAAAGTCAAATGGATCAAATATTAAAACAGACATATGGCCAGGGGTTTAGCTCAGTGGCACAAGTGCCTGCTTGGCAAGTGCAAGGTCATGAGTTCCATCTCTGGTACAAAAAAATAAAAACAAAAACAAAAAACAAAAAACTAAGTCTACTGGAAGAGAAAGTATGTAGAAATCTTGAAGACATGGGGTAGGCAGAGAGTTCATGAACATAAACCAAACTACACAGGAATTACTTTAAAAATCAACTGGGGTATCATCTTATTAAAAAGTTTTTAATAAGATGCACAGAGCTTTTTGCATACAGACCCTTAGAGCATAAAATGTGTGTACACAGTTTCCCAGTGGGGAACAACTTTGGATCTGTGAGTCTGGAGGGCATATGGGCCACCTACACTACACAGTAAGGCAAGGCGCAAAGTCACAGGATGACTCTTGTCTAAGCTTATCTGCCTCCTATGCTGTAGGTGTCCTTCCTGCCTTGATCTTACTTTTAAACCTCCAAAATAAATGAATGCAGACCCAGCACTATCACCTTTGTCTGAAATTTTGTATGGGGGAATGGGAACAAAGAAGTCACCAAAGTTTACAGGGGTGCAGGGCCCAGAGATTCCTGCTGTTGAGCTGGGTGGAATGATAACTGCAGTGCTAATGGCTGATGTTTATTGAGTCAGTGCTGTGTTCCAGACACCATGCTACTGCGTTTTGTTCTTTTAATCTCATTTAATTCTCAATCATGATATATAATGAAAAACCATTACCTTCACTTCTCAAATTAAGAATCTAAGACCTGGGTCTTCAACCAAAGTCACACAGACATTAAGTGGTAGAGTTGATATCTGAGCTCAGGAAGCTTTTTACTCTGGAATTCACGCTATTAACCACAGTGCTCTCTTTGCTTATATTCCTAAGATGTGTAATATCATTTCTTCTTGTCAGCCTGCTCAGGGGGTACAAGGGAGATTTTTACAAGCAGTGTCCCAAGGTTAAAGAACACACCCATATAAGACATTAGGAACTACAGCAGGCAGCATGAACAGAGCAGAGAGCAAGAGCACTAAAGCAGGAGGGCAGCCTGCATTTTTACTGTGCAATTCTTACACAGGTTGTTACATCATATTTACATTCTTCTGTATTTCTGTAACCAGTGCATGTGTGTTGATCTGTGCTAATTCATGGTTACATAACTGTATCCCACTGTATGCCTGCACTAGACAAGCGGGCTCATGTCCTCAGCTGTCCTTAAGATGCCCCTGAGCTTTGAAGCAGTCTGAATGGTTCTCCACACTTCCTTAGGAATGTGGTACATGGTGATGCCCTGGATATGGCTATGATCAGTATTTGAAAATAGAAAAACCAGAAAAATTTTTTGATATTTACCCGTGAAGGCTTTGTGCTAGGTGATGGTAGTAGTAGTAGTAGTAGTAGTAGTGTGTGTGTTTTGTAGGGCACAGTAGATGGAGTACAGCCAGAGAAGTCCCTGTTTGAAGTCACTTACCTGTATAATTTAGATAATTGGTTCTCAGATCCATTCAGTAAACACTCATCAATCACCTCACTGCCATTAGTGAAGGCAAGTGAGGGAGATCCATCAATTCTTCATGCCTCCATCTCCTCAGGGTCAAGGAGGTATACTAACAGTTCCTCTTCTGTCTGGGCGTGAAGGTTCATAAATTAATATATTCAGAACATCTTAGAACATTAGCTAGCTTATAGTGAATGACCTGTAACTGGAAACCACGACTGTGCATGTTTTTGGCACAGAGGCTCAGGCATGTTTTTGGCACAGAGGACTGAGGACAGATAAATGAGTACAGCAGTCCTGCCTGGCTACACTTTCCTTTTGTGTAGTTTTGTGAACCACAATCAGAACCTTTTGTGAACCACAATCAGAAAATATTAATATTTATCTTGACTATATCAAGAAAAAGACCACATTGACATAAGTATTATAGCCTATTCCTCTAATACTTCCGTTTTGTTACTTGTTATTGTTAATCTCTTACTGTACCCATTTTATAAATCAAACCTTACTATAGGTGAGTATGCATGGGAAAGTACAGAGTATGTACAGTATGTAGTTTGTATGGAGCCCAAGCCTATCCAAGGTTTTAAGCAACCTCTTCTGCCTTGGAGTGTGTGGATTAGGGACCCTGCTGTGATTACAGTGTGTGTGATGTGAGAGAGCTGTGACTGTGTGGTGGGGCACACCTGACCCTCTTAAGTCTCTGTGGGATGGGGTGGTTTTAGAGGCACTGACTTCGCCCTGCATTCTTGCAGGATGGGAGATTAATCAGGGAAGCTGCAGCAATTCAGCAGGTGGATGAGTAGGAGATGAGAGAAATCAGCTCACATCTGTAAGGTTGCCAGATTTAGTAACTAAAAAGTACAGGATGCTCCTGTTAAATATGTATTTCAGATAAAAAATAGAATAACTTTTTAGAATCAGTATTACCAGGCAATATTTTTAGTATAATTATATCCCATATGATGCTAGCCATGCAAATTAAATAATGCTCTTTACTTGAAATTTAAATTTCACTGGACATGCTCTGTTTTACCTGGCAATTTTATCCTTCCACATGAAGGGAGAGGCACTATGCTTCTGAGGAACTGGAGAGATGAGGAGTGTCTTAGTTACTTTTCACTAGTCGCTGAGACAAAATACCTGATGCTCAACGCTGGGAAAGGAAAGGTTTATTTCTTACAGTTTTTGGCAGTTTCAGTTCATACTCAGTTGGCTCCAAGACAGGGTGGCATGGCGGGGCCGCAGTTCATGGCGGCTGCAAACAGCAAGGTGGAAACCGGCAAGAGAGAGAGAGATACACCTTCTTCCTGCCATTACATCACATCTGGCTCTGCCCCCTAGGAGGGTGTAGCACTGACACCACCAATCCAAGCGCTATACAATGAACCAGTCACAAATGTTCAATGCAAATACATGAGGCCTGGGGGCCACTGACATAAACCATGACAAGGAGGAAAGACAGAGTGGGCTAGAGGAGGCTGGAAAGCATGCAGGAGCCAGATCTGGACATATATATGTTCTGGGAAAAGATTTGGATTTTATCCTGAAATTAACAATAAGCCATTAGAGCTTTAACCACAAGGATGGGAAACCACAAAGAGCACAGTGTTAAATGTGTTGTCAGGCAGGATGAAAAGAGTATAGCAAATTACCCCAAACCTAGTGTTTTAAAATAATAAACATTTATTATCACACGGTTTCTGTGGGTGAGACATTTGGGAGCAACCTAGTGGGTGCCTCTGGCTCAGGATTTCTTATGAAGCCATAGACAAGATGCTGACATATTTGCAGTCACCTGCAGGCTGTGTTGGGGCTGAGGTGTTCACTTTCCAGGTAGCTGGCTTGCATAGTGTGCTTTCATTGGAAAGTGCTGCTGGCAGAACTCAGTTCCTTGCCACTTGAACCTTCCAGAGGACCAGCTGAGAATCCTCACAACAGGGCAGCAGGCTCAGTAATCCAAGAGAGAGCAAAGCAGAAAGCACTTGTCTTTTGTAAGCTTAACTTTGAAGGCCACCCCGTCATTCTCACAATATCCTAGCACACGTCAGTCCTGCTCAGTGCAGGAGAGTACTGTACAAAGGTGTGCGTACAAGGAGGTGGAGCTCATGGGGCCCTTCTGGAGGTTGGCTACAGTAGGTGGGTATCTTACCTGTTGAAGCCCATGACCTCAGAGGCACAGAACAATGGAGGAATGGGATGGTTAAGAATAGCCTGGCAGAATAGAGATACGGGGGAGGAGGGGAAACAGGAAAAAGGAAGGGGAAGGGACTGTCGGAGTAGTTTGCAGCTCTTTCACAAGAAATATCACCAAAGCCACCCCAGTAGAAAACAGATTTATCTCCTCCTCTCCTGGACATGCTCAAGAAATGTTATGGCCCCACAGAAAGGGTGGCTCTGTACTGTACTTAGTGCTCCAGCTTTTCAAGCTCTAGGTTGAAAGTTTCTGTGCTGTGTTTCACAGTGCTAGGAAATGAACATGCTAAAGGAGAAAAAAGGTGGTAATTATTAAAAGGAGCATAGCACACCTGGTTTCAACATTAATAGTTAGGGGAGGAGCCACAAGAATAACTTCTATTATCAACCTGTCAATTATCTGTTCATTGCTCCATCCATCTAACCTTCTCTCCCTCCATCCATCCATTCATCCTCTTGTCCATCCATCTATCCATCCATCAATCCATCCATATTCTGTCTTCTATTTTTTTCAAAAAGTCACAAACTTGTTAATAGATACACAGGCATTAATATAATAGTGTTTTCCTTCGAGTTTAGATCAAACTAAACTGTGAGATGAGCGCCCTCTGCTGCCACTTGTACAAAACAGACATTTTGTCTGACAACACGAAGGAAAACTTAATACATTCATTCATAGGTCCTTGGGGTGCTGCGTGTAATAAAAAATAAAATTTTGTTTAAGTAAGTAGTACATTTGCCACTTTAACATCTTTAATATTTCTTTGTTTTGTACAAATCCAGGTTTCTTCATTTTTTAATTTGGTTTCACTTGAGTGGTTACTGTAACACAAATGTAAGTGAGGACAGTTACTGAATAATGATGTGGTGTGTAATTAGGAACGTGTCTTCCAGACTCCTAACTAAATATAGCAAATTTCTTGCTAAATGCACAAATTCATAGGTCAGGAGTCACCAGCAGGACTACCTCATCAGGAATAGCTCTTCATAGAGAGCAGCAAGAAGTGATGTCATGTTCCCCAGAGCACCAAGACAAGATGCAGCCCTTTCCAGCCAGCCCTGATGGCTATTCCTGGGAGAGAAGGATGGGAGTGGCTGCAGGACAGATCAGCAAGTGTCCTGCGGCAATTCCACAGCAGCAATGACTCAGGAAATAAGGGGTACACTTGGGCTTCTATACTAAGCAGCATGTTGAAATGGATTCCAGTTCCCGACTGCTCCATCCAAATCTTGGTCCATCTGGGCAGAGTAAATACAGACATGAGTGACGCTACTGCCCCACGTATTACTCTAGAGACTTCCATCACTTCCAATCATTCATCCATGTTTTCATCTTCATAGTTTGCAGACTCCTTGGCTCTGTCCTGTGGCTTTTGGTATTAGTTTCTGAGTACTCGTTCTTTTCTGATGTCCCACTCTTGACTCACTGTTTAGCTCAGGACTTTGCAGCCCTCTTTTATTTTCTTAATAAGGTTCAAACCCAAAGTTTCATACGTGCTAAGCAAGAGCACTACCACTGAGTTACACCCTCAGCGCTGCAGGGTTCTTGCTCCTGAAAGACTTGGAACTTCAGGGAGGAGCACTCTCTGGGCCAGGATCATTCCAGCCTCTGGCTAGGATGAAGGAATGAACACTGCTGTATCTTTGGGTGAGTTATATATCTTCACTAAGCTCCAGTTTCTTCACCTTTAAAATGAGAACAGTCGGGCATGGTGGTGCATTCCTATAATCCCAGCACTGGGCAGGCTGAGGTCGGAGGATCATTGAGAGTTTGAGACCAGCCTGGGCTACAAAGTGAGCTCAAGGCCAGCCTGAACTGCATAGCAAGAATCTGTCTCAAAAAAGACAAAATAAATAAATAAATAAATAAGAACAATAAAAGAACACATGTCGTCAAGTCTTTGTGAGAGTTATAGCAATTGAGATAAAGGTTGTTATATGTCAGTAAGATAACTATTATGAAGTATTTTTGAAGTATTAAAAGCAAAAGATAAAATAGATAAACATCTAATGTCTGTGACCAAACCAGCAAGAAGAAGATTTTAAAAATCAAGAGAAAGGAGTCTCATTCATAAAAAAATATCCAATTTTATAAATACACCTGGAGATAGTATACCAAACGTCAGGAATAGTTATCTTTGAGAAGGGAATTTTAACTGTCTTTTACTTCTTTCCCTGTTTTTTCAAATTTTGTATAGGGAGTACATTATACTTTTATAATGAAAAAATCATAAATTTTAGTGTTTATAAACCATCTTTTATTTCTTCTCAACAGCTTTGCATATACAATTCACAAGATTACATTCTCAGTGTAAAATTTTAACATTGAAGTTAAAATTCCTTGTGAGTACACACATTACTATTGTCACACTGGACTCTGTCACCTTCCACAGGTGACTCACTGGTATAGTTTTGTGTGTTCTATTCTAGACACTTTTCCTGTCCACTTATGTGTTACTGGTTCATTGATCAAGGACAAATTGTGACACAATCTCATTGATCAAAGACAAATTGTGACAATGAAATACACATTATGTTTCTTCCCATTGTTTATCAGGCATAAACATCTCTTGACCTTAGATCAAAAACAGGGCCATTCTTAGACTCTCTAATCAGTACTAGATGTCTCTAAATTTACATTATCATAAAACAGAAATTCTGTTTGTAATTTTGGAATATATCATATAGAATACAACCAGAAGAGAAAAAAATTGATCTAAATATGATCGAAATACTAGATCACTAGTTCTCAACGTTTTTTGAAAACTAGTATTGTCTGGGAAGCATTAAAAATTTGATTATTCAGCTTTATCCCCCAAATTTTTGATGTAGTCAATCTGATGTTCACCTCAGCTTCAAAATTTTTAAGATTTCTCAGATGATTCCAGGGGATCCCCTTGAGAATTTCTGCTCTATTTCTAATGTCCAAATTACAAAAAACACAGGTAATCATATTTGAAAACATGCTAAATTACACCATGGGGATGCTAGCAGCAATATTCAGACTGGAGGAAATGCTATAGGACCAAGATCCAATTTGTTTAGCCCTTCCTCTCTAGAAAAAACTGGAAAGTAAGTAAAACAGAAGTAGCAACAAATTACAATGTATGTGCAGATCTTTTTAAATCCACAGGTGATCAAAAACTGTATGAAAAATTTATGCCAAAGAAGTTAAATTTGAACATTCTACAGATGATATTAAGGGATTATTTCTAACTTTGAGTTACAAAACATTAGGTTTTGTTTTATGTATTATTTTATTTTTTAATTTTTAAATTAATTTCATTGATACATTTTAGATATACATAATGTTATCATTCATCATAGGGAATTTGTACTTGTACATGATATATCTTGATTTTTTCCCCATTCCTCTCCCCTTCCTTCAACTCCTTTCTTTCCTTATTATAAAACTTGATTCCATTTTTTCCTTCTATTCTCTTTTTCTTCCTTTTTCTTTTTCCTTTCCCCTCCATCTCCCTCCTTTCCCTTCCCATTTGAACATTACTTCCTATTTCACAGTGTCTGTTACCCATTTTGGTTCTTATTTACCATTTTGGTGTCTCACATCAGAGAAACAATGCTGATATTCTAGATGTTAGTCTTCTGTCTGAGGGACAGCTAGCAAAATTTTTTCCTACCCTGTGACTTTTCTCTTCACTCTGTTTGATGTTTTATTTGTTATGAAAGAAAGCTTTTTAATGAGATGACATCCCAGTTGTTGATTGTGATATTTCCTGTGCCATCAGGGTTTTGTTCATAAAGACTTTCCCTACACTTATGTCTTCTTGTTTTAGTTTTTAAAAAGAGTTTTTATTTTTTAGACAATTTAAAATAATTGCCAAATTATCTCTGGGTTATGTAATATCTGGGCTTTGCTTCAAAATCATTGGGAGGAGAGAGAACTGGGTGATGTGCAGATAAACAAAAGACTGGTTAAGAGTTGGTAACCATTGAAGATGGGTGACAGGTACACAAGGAATTCACTGTTATATTCTTCCTTCTTTGCAAGGTAGAAAATTTCCAAAATAATCAGCTTTTTGTAGTTTTCAGCCCAAGAGATTACTAATTGCCTTAGTACTCATTTAAAGGTAGTGTGTCTTTCTTTCTCTCACTAAAGTTTGCAGTTAGTGGGTGTCTTATCACTCTGACTTCTTTATGTCCCTGTTGTGTCTGAGGCTTCAAGAGCTTAAGAATTGGTGTTGACCATTTTCTTAGTAAATTATTCATGTACGATTGCCTCACAATCAGTCTAGTGGCAGAAATATATGCCTATAAAATTTTAACTGTTTTGTGAGTTGTTCTCTTCTTGCCAATAGAAATAACATCATATATATATATATATATATATATATATATATATATAAAATAATTTGTTTTCATTCTACATTACATCCTGGAGACCCCTTGATGACAATGCCTTTCATTTGCTACATTAAAGTCTCTTGTGAAGTTTTTCCATTTGCTTATTCAGTCTTTATCTTAGTGAGAGAATATTATGGCACCACTATTATTTTTGCCACTGCAAGTGATTTGAAATCAATATCCTTGTAATGGTTTCTTGTGCACATGTGCAATTGTTTCTCAGAGTTAGAAAAAGATAGGTAGAATTTCTGAGTCATAGACCATATGCTTTAAAATTTTTAATCCATTCTGCCAAATGCTCTCTCATATGACTGGTTCACGTTCTATCCTTTCCTTTTGGAGGTAGGTCAGGGCATTCTTTGACTTCACTCTCTATACTCAAGGTAATATTGTGCTTCTCAAAGTAATGATGTAAATTATTGTGGATTTATGTTAGTGTTAGCTAATTAACTAAGTTACATTCAGGTGAATTCCTTCACCACGATACAGTCAATGGATACTTAGTATTTATTCTTCTTCATTTTAGCACACCTTCCAGAAAAGTAGAAATTAGAAACCTTAAAATAAAATTGCACCCCCATACTTCCCTGTAGGTAAGGTTCTAGGTACAAATCGGGTCCTGCCAATTAGATAAGGTTGCTGGAAATTGGAGGTGGAAATTAGGTTGAGACGTCTTCTTGTTGCTTTCTGACTGTTTTCTCATGTTAGGTATGGTTGCAGAGTCTGATTTTTTTCCCCCCTTTTGGAGGGAGTGGTTCATGGTCAGGCCTCAAGCTTTGAGGGTGCTGTGGGTATCAGTGGCTTCTACTTAATCATGGGTCTCATGGATTTTATTTGTACTGGCATTTAATTAGAGTCAGAAGTTGGTAGTTTCTTAATTTTCTACCTTTGTGGTTGGAACAGATGGGGTTGCCTCCCTAGTAGCTCAGTTCTAGAGTGTTCTGGATATCATTCCTTTTTTTTTTTTGCTTTTTAATTATAGGGGAGAGCATGAACGCAGTCCCCCACTACCACAAATCATGCAGTCCAGCTTCCCACATTTGAGGAAATCCCAGGGGTCAGTGCATGCGGCGTACAGTGCTGGGTATCATTCCTGGAGGCCTACTCTAGAGCCCTCTCCTTTATCCTTCCATGAGTTTCATTAGCATCTGCTAATGAAGCGTCTGCAGAAGTCTCACTGGGTACCTTTCAAATTTCCCATATTAAATTCCATTCTGCATAAATTTCTGAGGGTAGGGTCTGCCTCTGGCAGTTGAATCTTGACATATACAGGCTTGCTACATGGCTTTTAATTTGACCTTTTGGTTATAGGAAGTGGCTGTGCTTAACCATAATCAGTGGTCTCAGTCTCTGTTGGTAGGTTAGGTTAAGAAACTCCTGGTATTCAGCACAATAGATTTCCGTAAGAGTACTTAACTGAGCCTCAACTACTGGAGCTAAAAGATAGGAGGATAATATCATGCTGTGAGTAAAGAAAACCCCAAGCTTAAAAATCTGTGTACTGGTTCTGGCCCTTACTAGCTGAATGACCTTAATTAAATCTTTTCCTTTTCTGAGACTTAGTTTTTTTTTTAACTTTAAAATAAGAGGTGCTAGATGTTTTTCAACTTCTGCGCTTGGGAAGAAGATCATGTTTTTGGACTCAGTTTTGAAGAAGAGTCATTGAAGAGGTTATAATGTCCCAATTTAGAAGAAAGGAATAGAGCTGAGTAATCAAGAAAATGCCTCCTCAATTAAGAGATGAAAAGAGGATAAAAAGTATGATGTGGAAGGCCTGTCCTAGAGACACAATCTACACTTAATAGAAATCTGAAATAGAGGACAGAGCAAATGAAGGCAAAACAAGAATTATGGAACTAATTGAAAATTTTGAGTTGAAGAACAAAGTAGGCTTACAGATGGAGAAGTCTCACTGGGTAGCTTTCAAATTTAATGAAAATAAAACACCACTTAGACACATCCTGGTGATGTTTTAAATTTCAGTGACAAAGAAAAAAATATCAGAAGTATCCAGACCGAGAAAGTAGGTTACCTATAGGGGCAAAAGTCAGATTGACCTCAGTTTTTTTCTTGCAGTTCCAAATATGAGAAGACAATGAAACATCTATAAAGATATAAGGGAAAATAATTTTGAACAAAGAATAATATACCCTGCCAAATTAATATTTTTGAATGAAAGCAACTGGAAGACATTCTTAATATCAAGCATTATAAAGTCTATCGACCAAGAATCTCCTCTGAAAAATTTTCCAAATGATTTACTATAGCCAATAGAAAAATTTAAAAAGTGTAAAGAAAAAAATCTATGAAATATTTGATGGTAATCATTAAAACTAGCTAAGAAGCATGAAGTTTAAAATTGTCACATATAGGGTAATATAACTAAATGCAAAATTGATTTGTAAAATAGATCTAAAATTTTCAGTTCATGTAGTTTAAACTGTCAAAATGCATGGCAAATATTCTATGTAGTGGGTAAATACCAATTTATTTTTGCTGTGTAATAATATGAAGATATTAAGTTAAAGGATGTTAGATTAAAGTACTTTGTCACTGTGGATGGGACAAGCACAGCAGAGATATTCTAAATGTTAATCTGACAAAACTGGAAAATGGTACAATTTTATTTTCCTTAAAAACAAAAAACAACCTAGAAATTTGTACTGCTAATACTGATAATGTAAAGGGAAAATTTCCAATGCATGGGTTGAAAGGAGTGGATATGTTTGAAATACTGAATTGGGAAAACTACCAGATGGTAGTCCATATACATCAATTTGTCTTTGAATTGTGGATAAAAATAGAATATATACATTCCAAATTTCATAGATTGAAAACAAGTGAAAAATGAAGAATAAGTAGCAAATGAGAAACACCAAGAAAGCATTAGGATTTGCATAAGAGATATTGACAGGCAAAGATGAATTATTCTCAAAACCAGTTAAATTACTGATTAATAAGATCCAAATTGAGTAAAAGAATTAGTCTCTGATCTGAGATACTCACATCTATGTAATTCAAAGAAAAAAGGTTTAAAGATAGTAGGAACTCTTTAGGTCATACAAATGGAGAGCAGCATTTTTATTAGGCAGAAATGAAGATATTATAAGATATTTCACATTTAATAAAGAGTATGTGGCATTCATATATAGGAATTTTCTTTACTATCTTGATGTAGGTGATACTTTTACTGTCATAAACTGATATAGATACATATATTTTAAAACACATTTAAAATTAGTACATTTAAGTAATTAAAATTAGTTGAGTAATTCTTTAAATAAAGAGAATACATAGCAAAAACTTGAATTTTAACTTCAATAATTATGGTCTTTGATAAGTCAAGTAAAGGGAAAGTTAATAAATCAAGGGTAATTAAATAGTTAAGAGGTATACGTAAGTGTCCTCAATTTATATTACTTTGTTACCTTATTTGCATTCTTCAAATTATTCTGAAGTATTTCCAATGATATCATATTAGGACACTGAAAAAACTTCAGTATAGTTCTAAAAAGCACAAATAACCACACTGAAAAAGACCTAGAAATAAAACACTGGAAAATCACATACTTAGAGTTTTTAAAACGTTCTTAAATATCCTTTGAGTCAAAAAGAAACTTCTTACAAGTGCTGATGGTTTAGTAAACATGATAATGAAAAATCGCTTTCTCTGTTATGGGATGGATGTGGAAAATTCAAGGACAGGGAATTAAGATTCCAGGTGCAGAATGAACTATACACATAGAAAAGGCACAGTAACTGAAATTGTAAATATTACTGCCTTCCAAATAAGGAAGTGGCATGCCTAAGTAGTGGATTTATTCCCAAAATAAAATGGCCCAAGTGCTACAATATCAAATAAGGGGTGCTAGATCACCTTTGAGGTATATTTTAGCAGAAAGATTGTGTGTCTAGGATTTCATTTTACACACCTGGGCAAGAAGGGGCTATGTGCTGAATAACCTGATTGCTTAATGTACACTAAAATCTTCAGTATGACACATTCACTCCCCTTCTGCAATATTCTACTAGTCAGTCTTGGGCACTAAAGGTTTTTTTGCTCTGCCTGCTTGTTTTTGTTCTGTCTTCCGTTAATAGTAAATTAACGTCAATTGCAGTTCCTGAGAATTAGAAGTGTTGCCATGGAAACAGCTTTGATTCACTGACATAAACATTAAATTGTCGATGCTAATCTCTGAGGTGCTGCTAAAAAGGAAAATAAAATAAAGGCTATAGTAAGAATGACATTTTGTTTTCAGAAGGGCAGACCATACTCTTAAGGCTTGCTTGGAGATGTGTACTACACGTTATTGCCAAGATTCAGATTATACCCCAGGTTTAACAGTGCTCGCTGACTGCAAGCATCTACCATGATGTGGCATGATGGAAACTGGGTGTTAGTCCTGACCCCCTTCATTGTGTTACAAAGGGATCTCAGAACTCACTGTGATTGATGTAAAATAAAAATACTCCACATCAGGTTTATCGATTGTGGCTCAAAATTGTTTCCTATTGGGCCCAATGAAATTTTTTTTCTTCCCTTCAAACCATCCTGTTTACTTCCAGAAATATGTCCTGCACTTGGAACATATCCTTCCTTTCTTCCTTTCCAGTTTTATTGAAGTTTACTTTATATACAATAAAATTTATTTGCTATGGGTGCAATATTTGATGAATTTTGATGACTGTATGTGGGCATTTAACCTCTAGCAATGTCAAGATATAAAAAAGTTCCATCATCCTAAAATGGTCCCTCATGCCCCTCTGCAGTGTATCCACTTCACCTTGTCCCCCAACCTAGATTATTTCTTTTCGGACACAGTAATTTTACCTGTAGTAGAATTTCACGTAAGTGGAATCACACAGCATGGCTCTTTTGTGTTTGACTTGTTTCACTAATGACTTTGATATTCATCCCTGTGATTGCACCTATTATTCCATTCTTTTTTGCTGTAGACTATTCTACAACATGGAAACCCTATAATCTCTAGGTAGAGCTTTGGGTTGTTCCCAGTGTTGACATTTGTAAACAATGCTGCTACTTCCCTCAAGCAACTACATCAAAGCAGGATTTCTGGCTTCTATGAAAAGTATAGTACATAATTTTTCTTGGTTTTATAAGAAACTAACATTGTTTTCAAAGCAACTGTACAGTTTGCATTTATACCACCAATGTAAAATTGAGAGTTTCATACACCTTCTTGCCAACATCATATTGTCTCTCAGTATTTGCACTTCTTTGGCATTACCAGGTTGTAGACCATGCTTTGAGCAGGACTGCCCCAAGCCATTCATAGGGGCATTCATATCCACAAATGTAATCATAAAAGCAACTAAGTTTTCTTAGCACCAACCAGAGCAATAGGTTCTAGTGCAAATTTCCCTATGCCTCAAGAAATGAATAGCACACAAGCCTAGCTCTATAGTTTTCTGTGGATTTTACTTTTAATACTAATATTAGAGTATATTTTTAATTTTTTGTCTTTATAAATAATAGGGAAAACTCATCATATTTATTTTTAAGAAATGAACCCAAATCTACCTCTGACATGCCTTGTGGCCTTGAAAGCATGTCCATTGACATAATTTCTGGCCTCTTTAGCAGACCTCAAAAAAGCCAGAGTATACTAGGTGGACATGGAGCCAGGCCCAGGAACAGAGGCAAGGATATATGCACTGCATGGGGTAGATGGAGCCCTGGACACCCTGAACAAAACCAAGTGGGACACTCACTAGTAGCCATGGAGGATGGAGCATTTGCCAGAGGTAACAGCTGAAGCAACTTTTCCACCTCACGTGTTTCTGAACATTTGGTGAGAAGGAGGGAGCACACCATTGATCTGAGATGGCAAGATAATTTAGGAGTTCTTTTATTTTTCCAACCCTTTAGAAGGCAAATTTGAATCCCTGCACAGCCAGGAGAATCAAATGCCACACAATTATACATGTAGTTTGAAATCTGGTCTCGGTAGTCCTGGGGGCAGGTTGATTCATTTATTTCTGACAGAAGAACATATTAGAGCAGAACATTCAGAACTACATTAAAACTTACTTATCTCTAATCACTTATAGAGAGTGATCAGGGCAGAGTGCAGATACTTTGATAAATAGTGCAGAAGAAATTCCATTAAAAGATTAATTAACTAATGAGCAATGCATTCCATTCAGAATAAAAATAGTCATAAGGTGTAGGCAAGCTTGCTGAGCCAATACCATTGCTGTGCTGATGGTTTATTTTTGGCAGTTTATGCTAGAATGAGATATAGTTGTTGAAGCCAAGTAAAAAATTAGACTAGCAGTAGAATGGAACATTTTTTTAATAAAAAGTTTTGAGGAAAGCTTATGTTGAAGCAGTATTTTAAGTAAGAGAGGGCTCTAAGAAAGGAAAGGGTATTATCATTTTGAATTTGGAAGTTCTTCCTTTTCCCCCTTTGATATACTTAGATTTCAATGGGTTTACAATGGCTACAGGAGTTTAAATGCACTTATCTTTTAAGCAAAAATACCAGGGAAAAAATTGCAAGTTCATGAATAGGGAAGCAAAGCACAAGGTATGAGTGGTCATTGGAACAGCAAGAATAACAAGCTTTCTAAAGGGTTGATTCAAAGGAAATAAATAATTTAAGTATGAAAAGAATTATTGAACTTCTGGGTTAAGAAAGCTATTGGCCAGAGAGATGCCTGACTCACCACTCCATTCCTCAACACACTTTCTAAAACTATTCAGGAAAACTAGTCATGAGGTCAGTTGCAAATTATAACTGCCCATAGATTAAACACATTAGTCAAGTGTCTCTCCCATTCCAGGAAGAGTTTTATTAATGTGTCTAAGAAGCCCCTGATCTGCATGGAAGATTGGATCTCATGAAAATCCGGAGACTTGGAGCCTTCCATGCTGACCAACTGTCAGTTACCTGTCTAACGTCCAGCAGCTTCTCCAGGAGCTGGCCACAGTCACTGCACTCCAAATCAATATTTCCTCCTACTTTTACTCAAGACCTTCAATTTAAAGTACCGAGACCACTTCAGGGAAGACAAGGTCGTTAAGCAGCTCACTGAAGCCAGGAATAGGGAAGTAACGCAGGAGCAAATCCAGGTGAGAGGGCTAATAGTTGCCAGAAGTTTTAATTTTTCCATGAACTGATTCCAGCAATCAGTGAAGAGTAAACTGTCTCAAATTATTCTGGTAAAAAGAATCTCTAACTGATCCAAAAATTAGGCAGCAGGACTTAGTTGACAGATGTAAAAATTTAATAGCATTTTAAAAGGTGCTTAGCGATTTGGGAAAAATATAATTTAAATCATCACTCTGTATCATACCACAGAGTAAATTTCAGATAAACCAAAGAATTTGATATAAATAACTAAGCTACAAAATAAAGATCAAGTAGGTGATTATTTGTGTCTGGGATGGGGAAGGACTGTTCAGGCAAGGAGATATCTTGAAAAATATTACAAAAGAAAAATATTTAATACTTAAACATGTACTACTTTGTATTTATTGTTTAAACCTACATAAAACAGAATAAAATTTTATGAAATATAAATTGAGTAAATACAAAATTATTATAGATGTGACCTCAAAATCTCATGATATACACATGCTTTGCTTCTTTTTTCTTTCTTTCATTGTTTCACAGTGTCATGCATAAATTTCTGTAATACTATTTTCATGAACTACATCATACTCATATGGAATTTAATTTATTTCTCTTCTCTCAAAGTACTTGTAAAAATCTATCCAAGTCATAAGTATATGTTCCTACCATCATATGTAATGATTACATAGTATTCTGTTGTATCTTTATCCTCAATTTTAGTTAACTAGTTTTCCATTGATGAATGTTTTGAACAATTAGACAGGACATGGGCAATGCAGCTATACATACCGTAAATGTGTTGTTAGGAGAAAGCCTTTATTCCCCTGTGGGTCTATTTTCTAATATAAGGACAACCCTGCTTGCAGGTAATACGCATGCCCAGCATGCACACCAGCTGTCTAGCTTTATCACGGATAATGCAGAATCCTCTGAGCAACAGGATTCAAGCTTCCTGAGGGCAGGGAGTCTTGTACCACTGGGAAATTGAGTTTTCCTGGTCCCTGTTTACCCATTTCAGGCATCAGGAGTGCATAGGATCATTGACTGGATGATCCCACCCATTTCTCTCTCCAGGAACAATGTCCTGAAGACTCAGAGGAAGATCATACCTACAATAGATCTTTACTTCTACAAAATTTGGAAGTAGCTGCTGTGAGGTCTCTGCTGGGACAGGAGGTAGAGCTGCTCTTCTCTCTGGTCTAGAGTTACATTACCTCTCATTCCTGGTAAATGCTGTCTGCCTTGGCTCAACCTTGCTTTATACTACTTCCTAAAAGAAATCCTATTTTGTCTGTTGGAAGCTTATCTTTTACTGTTTTTTTTTCTCATTGCATTTCTGCTATGACTATCCTAACTCTTCCTAGACTCTGATCAGCATACCTAAGGACAATATGACACAGTGCAGAAATGCTCAAACAAAATCACAGATATTTTTCAAAATATTCTTTCTTATGGTATCATATATCCTTCAAAAATACATTTATATGGTTTTTAAATGATAGTTACTGTTTTCTTCTTTCCTTTTTTTTTGTACCAGACATTGAATCTAGGGCCTTTGCTTGGAGCTAAAGTGTCAACTTTTTAAAAAAAATTTTTTTTGGAGGCAAGGTTTCATTAAGTGGTACAAGCTGGGATCAAACTTCTGATTCTTTTGCTCAGGTCCCAGAGTGTTAGAATTACAAGCATGAGCCATTATGCCCTGCTAAATGGTTGCTTACTGTTATGAAACAGTTAAGTAACAGAATTATTTAACAATTAATCTCAAATATAAAATCCAATTATCCTTCATTTAAAAAATTAGAATGGCTTCTCAAGACCAACATCACAAAAAAGCCAGTTCTTGTTCTACATAATCTGATCCAAATGCCCCTCTTCCTTCATTTTCCACCATCCCTTACTCTGTCCCACATAGCAAAAGCTCTCATCACACAATGCTCATCATACCCTTCAAAAGTCAGATGGTATTTTATCTCTTTGTGACTCAGCTCAAATTTCTGTCTTTACTTTAGAATGAGCCTTCTCAATCCTCATGGTTCACTGAAATTACCTGATAAATAGTTTTAAAGTTTTTCCTTTTTATATGTCAACTCTTCCAATTTTGAAATGATTTTGTTTACAAAAGAGTTGTAAAGGTAACACATAAGTGTCAGATAGAGTTCCTGAGTATCTTTCACCAGCCTCCTCTGATTTATCTAGTTGGAAAACATTTGTGAAAACTAACAAATCAGCTTGGGTACATTCATAACTACAGACTTCATTCAAACTATCTTTTTCTTCTATTCATGTTGTTGAATCCACACCCTAAGTTCTAACCCGAATCCAGGATCCAAATGATGAAATCATATTGTCCTGACTTGGTGTGTCTCCTAGACATCCAACCTATGAAATCTCTCAGCCATGATGCTAGTGAAAAGCTAAGGACCCTGTGGAGTGTCTGATATTTGCTTATGGCTAACCTGGGGCTGTGGGTTTGGAGGAAGGGAACCACATAGTTTCTAAGCCTCTTCTTGCTGCCTTTTATCAGGTTCGTGTGAAGTGACAGGGCTCACCCTTGCTCAGGTTCCCTACAGCCACTTGGTCAAAGTAGTGGCTCCTAGATTTCTCTCCTGTGAGCCATTGTGTGTCCCTTTCAATCCGTATCAGTCAGTGGATCACAAAGTGCAGCCTATATTCAAGTGGAAAAGACTTAAGTCTCACTATTTGGAGGGATAAACAAGCAAAAACTGTGATGTGGTTGGATGAAAGGCATATGCCTGTAATTTCAGCTACTTTGGAGACAGAGGCAGGAAGATCTCAAGTTGAAGGTCAATCTGGTCAATTTAGGAGGTCCTGCCTCAAAATAAAAAAGGGGTGAGGGAGTGTGGCTCAGTGATGGAGGGCTCCTGAGTTCAATCTCCAGCACCGGAAAAACAAAACAATCAAAAAACTGTGAAGTGTTAAACTATCAGAATAACTAATCAATATTTTGAGAGTTACTTTGGGGCTATGCATGTATCCTGTTTTCCCACTGATTTTAACATTCATGTACAAAACTCATGTGCAGCATTTGTTATTCTGAAGCCTAAAGGTGATTTCCTATTGCCCTTATTCTTCTGTATGCATTGATTGAAATTCTTTCTTTAAGGAAGATATTCCCTGGTCCCCTATTTATTATTTATTTGTTCATTGAGTCATATACTAACATCAGGATAAGCTCAAGTATGCTTATTTTATGCTTTGGGTTATTGTCTGGAGCTGTCATTGTTTATTTGGTTGATCAAATGGTTCCAGCTTTGGCTATTGGAATTTTGCCAGGCTGATCCCAATTTCCTTTTGAAATCTGCTTACTTCCCATACCCAACTTTCTCACTTTTTGGTAGTCTCCCCCTTATTTCAGGGTTCACTTCTTACAGTTTCAGTTAGTTGGTGTCAACTGCAATCGGAAAATACTCAATGGAAAATCCCAGAAACAAACAATTCAGAGGTTTTAAATTTGTCTCCATTCTAAGTAGTGGGATGAAACTGCTCACCATGCAACTGCATCCCACCCCATACATGAACCACCCCTTAGTCTAGTGTGTCCACCCGTTATGGGCTGCTTGCCTGTGAGTCACTAATAGCCATTGTAGTCATCTGATCTCAGCTGTGGCAGTATCATAATGCTTGTGTTCATGTGATCCCTAGTAGTGGCCTAACACTCTGTGACAAAGCTCATTCATTTCATCTCACCACACAGGCATTGTGTAAGTGCAGTAAGATATTTTAAGAGTGTGTGCATATTCATGTAACTTTCATTAGAGTATACAGTGTTATCATTGTTCTACTGTATATATTACTGGTGTTGATCTCTTACTATGCTTAATTTATAAATTAAACTTTAAGTCGAGTGTGGAGGCACACACCTATAATCCAAGCACTTGGGAGGCTGAGGTGGGAGGACTACAAGTTTGAGTCCTGCTTTGGTGATTTGGCAAAATACTATCTCAAAAATTTTTTTAAAAGGATAGGGATGCAACTCAGTGCAAAGATCCAGGGTTCAGTTCTGAGTACTTAAAAAGACACTTTGCCATAGACCTATATATTATAAAAAAGTATGGAACACTAGGTTTGATATACTTTGTGGTTCTTATAGCCTATGTCCCATGAATAAGGGGGATCTTGGAACTAACAAAGACGCTCCAGATATGCCTTGTATTCTGCCAGCTTCAGGGCTTAGAATTCATCATTCATGTCTCCAGAGACCCTTGCTTCCTCCCCTGGAGCATGGTGATAAGATGCCAGGTCTGGGTGTCATGTGCACCCTATACTGAAGCAACTAAGAGACCACTCTGGGGTAAAAAAGGAGGACTTTACCTCACGTTCTATTACCCATTAAAAGTATGGAGTGCATTCTTCTCTACCCCTTACTTAGCTCCCAAAAATTTCATCACTCTAAAACACGAGATGCATCATTAAATGCAGAAAGCCTTTGCCCTTTACCTCCAAGAATAAATAGTTGAGAAAATAAAACTGTTAGGGATCAGCACAGAAAGAGGAAAAATAATTCCTAGGTTCTTGATCTGTTACTCATTAAAAACATGGTCTCTATTTTCTTCTGAGGTGATCTGGGACTTAAAAGATGCTTTTGTTAACATGGGTAACTCTTCACTTGGGCTTACAGATGCCCAATGGGTAATTAAAAACCAGACAAAGCCTGGTATTACAGCCTTCATTTTGTATCTGTCTCCTTTATTACCCTCAAACTTTGGGTCAGATCTCTGATCAGCACTGCATGTAAGAATGTTAATTATGTAAAGAGTGACTGACTGTCTGAAAAGTGATCATACAAGGTTTATTAACTGTAAATTTACCTAACCTATTTAACCCCCTTCAAGATTAAGGGCACCAAGATAAGCGATTACGGGGACATTTAACTCCTAGTTTCTAAAGTCCTGCTCCAGACTCCCTCACTGAGTGCCTAAAAACCTCCAGTCATTGTCTTAAACCTTCTTTGGATTCCAGAAGACCTTCCACATAACTGAGGCTGCCTTCCTTCCCTCTACAAGCAGCAATAATATTCTCAGGCAATAAGGACATCTCATGGCCACCATATAACACCAAAAGTAAAACAACCAATAGACCCTAGCCCACCCCAGCCACCCAGTAAAAGCCTGCCCTTTTCCTTTGGATATAACAGGTCAGTCTGATTTTTTCTCGGTAGAGCTATGGACCCTTCAGCTGTTATTCTCTTCATGCTGAAGTCCTTATTCATCATCTCTTCCTTCTCAAAGCTTTTGCCTGTAAATTCGTAGCATTGCCCCAGTTTTAGTTCCCTTCATCACTGAGGAAATATATTCATATTAACCCATGAGGAAATACACACATCTTTTCATCTGTATACATTTTTAAATACATATAAATTCATCATAATGTATGTAACTATAACCCATAGGCTCCCTTCCAACCTGCCCTAGGGAATATTCTTAAATGTTCCTGCCTGGGCGCCAACCCAGGTCAATAAAACCAGAAACTCTTGAGGTTGGATCTCTAGGGATACATTAAACAAACAAACAAAACTACTGCAGGTATGTTTTCTGTTCAAACAGAGACTTCTCTCTGTTTGTCCCTTTGATTAGGGTCCACTCGATGACCAACTCTTCCAGGAACCCCCATGATGACATCTCCTATCTCCTATATACTCATACATGCCTTGATTGGTGCTGAGTTTCTCAGTCTAGATGCTGACTTACTTAACTGAAGAGGGGCCTGCAAGAGCAGCTGCTAGTGTCATTATCTGCTTCCTTTAGTCATCAGACTCAGAGAATGAATCATAGGGCCACCAGCCTCTAGAATGGAGACCTTCACTGGAGTCCATGATCATGTCTGCCTCAATCCCCAAACCATCACACGTCAACCAGACTTAGAGAGGATGGTACAGCACCTTGAGATTTTGCCAAAGAAATCAGGGATGTGATGGTCACTCTTTTAAGACTAAGCCACACCTTCCTAGTTTGCTCAGCCTGCCATGCCCAGGGATGCTCAGGTAACAGAAGAAAAACCCGTGCGCAAGCCCAAACTGCTGAGAGCTCATAGGAAATGTAAGAATCTGTTGTAGCAAGACAGTTAAAATTATACACTTGTAGATATAAAGTTGTAGATGTTGTAACACTTCTAGATGTTAAGATTATAAACGTTTTTGGTAAAATCCTCAAACTCTACTCTGAGCATGATAAATGTCATGTAATAAAACCTTCAGCGCTCACAACAACATTGTGTTTTGCCTCCAGGAGTCATGGATAGAGGAACTAGTGGGCAGAAAAAAAGGAATAGTTTTATGAGAGTGAAGGATCAGTGACCAAGGGGAACCTAGTTAAAAAGAAAATTAAGATAATGAAAGCATCAACTGTGTACTAGCCAAGGTCTTGCCTATTGGGAAAAATGGGCTATGCTGCTGGAGATTCTTCAAGCTACAGATATTAGAGAAAAAAATCATAAAAATAGTGGGGCAAGAAGAGGCTGCTGGGCTCATTCCTAACACTAGAGCAATGCATTGTGGGTGCTATTCGAGGTATATGTTATTGATGGCATTAACACAATAAACTTTCAGTTGAATGGAATAGAAGCAGAAGTCTCCGCTGCAACCCAGACTCTCATCGTTGGACCTGAGGGGTATTTCCGATAGGATCACAGGAATTGATGTCAAGACTGGGGCAAGTCAGTAACAGTGTATGGGGTGGGGACACTTTAGGCTTCCTTCCATTCTTGCTTTCTTTCCTTGCTTCTCAGTGCTTGCATTTCCTCTGTGGAAATACATCTCCAACAGGAGGTAGAGGGAGTACTTGAACCTTTGTTGGAGATCTCTTAGGGCAAATCTGGTATTTAGTCCTACAGAAAGAACAGTCAATAATAGTAACTGAAGATGTTCCTTGGTGAAAGAAATTTCCTTTCATCATAACATGTTATGTGCTCATAATCACTGTTGTTAATTCAGTTTTCTAAAAATGGATTGAAAGGAAATGTAAAAATGACACTGACTAATGGAGACATTCATAAACGCTTATGGCTGTACAACATTGTAGGAAACCTCATCTGAATTCTGATAGAAACTTTCCACCAGAAATGCACATTTCTCCAGAATCTATATTTGTAATTAAACACTTGTGGCCATTCCCTACAGATTAGATAGATAGATAGATAGATAGATATGCAGATTAATGGGTATTTGAAGGGAAAGTTTAAAAAGAATACAAAAGATCTCCTATTTTGTGCAGTGTTAGTGACAGTTGTTTTATTTGTTAGGAAGTCAGGTGGGACTATATGACATTTATCTTGGATATCTCGACCTCCCATACAGAGGTACAGAGCAAATATTTATTGAATGAATTTTTCATACCTGTGACCTTAAGAACAGGTTTTAAGTGAGTGTTGAGTTTGTATTCCTTCTTCACTCTCTGGGGATCTGAGACAGGGCAAAGTCAAGGAGCTTGTTAGAAATGAATGGAAAATCAGTGGCAGCCTAGAAACTGAAGGCCTTGTTCCTACTCCTGGTCAGTCACTCTATTGGTTCACACCAAGGGTTGAATTTTTCACTAAGCATATCGCTTAGGCTTTGCAGCATTTTTAGAGGCCTATGAAAAAGTTTTAATTTCTTCTAAAATCAGCAGAGAAAGATTATATCCACACAGCCATAAAATATAATTGTTATCTTTTTCTTCATGGAAAAACATGCTCACAAAAATCTTATGCCTTAGTCATCCCTACTCACCACCTAACTGAGGAAATAGCTTGATATCTTCCTCCACAATAAAGCAGACCACCACAAGTAACACTTTTCAATCATAGCCTTCTTCCCATAATTCCATGGACTCCAAGAAGCAGCAGTCCCCCTTTTAAAAGTCAGGCTATGGAGATCTAATTTAAATACAGTGAACACCTCCTAGGTACTATACAGTTCTAAATTATAAAAAACTCATGCAATCATGAACCCATCATTACAATCAAGACATAGACCATTCTACCATTGCCATATATTCCCTTAAATCCCTTTGTATTCATAGCTCCAACCCAATCCCTGGTAACCACTGATCCATTTGTGTCTATACAGATATCTTCTTTTCAGGATGGCATCTAAATGGACTCTTATATTGCACAATCTTTAAGTATGGCTTCTCTCAGCAGAATGTATCTGAGATTCCTTCATATATCAGTAGTTCATTCACTTTTCGCTGACTAATATGCCATGTAAAGATGTATCACAGTCTTTCACAAGTTTATTCACCAGTGGAAGCACATTGGGTTATTTCTAGTTGAAAATAACACATGAAGATGTATAATCATCGTGACCATTAATCTTATCAATTTGAGAGACAACTTGAGAGGTAATCAGTAAAGCACAATTCTAGGTTTTTCTAGGTATGTCACAAAGCGTGGCCGAAGAGCCTCTATCTGGTTCCTGCCCTTCTTCTCTCTCAGACTCTTCTCCTGCTCTGTTTTTCACAGCTGCCATGGCTTGAATAGCTTTCAGTGCCCTTCTGCAATGATGTTTCTGCCTTGCAGCCAGCCAACCATGGGCTGAAACCTCTGACACTGGGAGCCCAAATAAACATCTCCTTCCTTAAATTGTGAGTGTTGAGATTTTGTCCCTGCAAGGGGGACACTAACTAACCAGCACACTCATTCACAGATATGTTCCCTTCTAAACATAAATTTTTACTTACTTGGGTACACGGTACTTGCTTTGGATTGCTGCATATTGTAGTGACTATGCCCCTCTGCCAGATGTCCACATGCTAATCACTCAAATCTATGGAAATGTCATACCATATGGCAAAGGGAAATGGAGTTTTCAGATGGAATTAAGGTTGCTAATCAGATGACCTTCAATTACAGAGATTAGCCTGGATTATTTTGGTGAGCTAAATATAATCAGGAGTATGCTAAGGCAGAGATCCTTTCCCAGCTATGGTGAGAGAGATTCAGAGTAATAGAAAAAACAGCACAGATGCAATATTGCCAGTTTGCAACACAGTGAGTTAGTTTTCTTGTATTTCTGGAACTCAGAACCCTAAAGTCAAGGTGTCTGTGAGGCTCTGCTCCTTCTGGAGATTTCAGGGGAGAATGTATATCTTTGCTTTCTCCACCCTGAAGTCGCTGCCCTTGTTTCCCTGCCTATAGGCTCTTACTCCATCCTCAGAACACATTACTGCAATTTCTGTCAGTGGTCACATTAACTCCACCCATTTTCTGCCCTCATCGTAGTGCCTTCCCTGTCTTCAAACTCAAGGAGCTCTCGAATCACACTAGCCTACCAGAATAATCTTTTTATTTTTGGTACCAGGGATCAAACTCATGACATTGCACTTGCAACACAAGTGCTTATGCCACTGGGCTAAATCCCTGGCCCCCCACCAGAATAATCTTATCTCAGGACCCTTTATCACATTTGTACAGTACCCTTTACCATATAAGACAGTGTGCTCACAGATTTTGGATATTAAGTTGATGACATTTCAGAGTATCTTTATTCAAACAGTAGTATTAAAAAAACAAAAACAAACATCCCACAAACACAACTGCCAAATCCTAGCCTTAAGAAGTTTAGCATAACTACCTGAAGTTTCCCTGGCTTTAGAACTGAAAGTCTCCTATGTTCCAGGGAAATCCCTATTGCTTGGACACACTGTGACAGTATCTCACCCTACTTGGTAGAAGCAGTTAATATTTGATCAAATGAATCTATCAACAGCAAATAAGTCAGAAATATACCAACTGAGAAGGTGTCTTGGAATGCCATTTTGGACAACAGCTTTTTCTATCACTAGCCAAATGTTAACATCACCAAGGAGTTCCCAAGCATGGCATCTATGAGGCTTAAAAGAGTCTCAGACTAGGGAAAGGGGTTTCATGATGTCTGAAGTCTTGACCCAAGCACCTTCACCTTTGACTTGGGAAGGGGTGGCTTGAGATTATAATTATTTTCAATTCTTATTTTTTATATAGTGCATATCTGTTTCACGTAATGATCACATTCTTTGTGGGGAGGTACTACATATGCATAACATACAGTAATTCTTTTTTTACCCCTTCTCTTCTACTCCTTCCTCATCCTTCCAGCTCTTGGTTCTGTTCCATCTGAAAAACATCTATCTCCCTATTTCCTATTAGCTACCTTTTATTTGGCTCTTTATTTATATTTTGGGTTTCTCATATAAGAAAAGCCATGCAATATTTGAGTTTGTGTGTCTGATTTATTTCACTTAATTTTATCTTCACAAGGTGTATCCATTGTACTATAAATAACTCAAGTTTATCCTTCCTTGTGGTAGAATAATATTCCATGGTACATAAACACCATTTTCTTGACCCCTTCATCTGTTGATGGACATAAAAACTGTGTGCAAGATCTAGCTATTGTGAATTGTGTTCCTATAAACAAGGATATGCATGTAGCCCTGAAAAATGATGTCTCTAACTCTTTTGGGAGGATTCCTAAAAGGGGAAAACCTGGGTTGAATAGAGTTTTTAGTTTTAATTTTTTGAAGACACTCCAAACTGATTTCCATAATGGTTGTAGTAGTTTATACTCCATCAATAATGTAGAAAGGTTCTTCCCCCCCATCAGTATTCATTATTATTTGATTTCTTCATAATAACTTTTCATTCTAGAATAAGGTAAAAGCTCAGTGTTAAATTTGCAACTCTAATGGCAGAAATGTTCAACATTTTTTCATATACTTATTGGCCATTTGTTCTTCTTCTATTAATTCAGTTGCCCATTTTTTGATTGTGATTTTTATTTTAGGGACTTTATTTTTTTTAAAAAAAATTCTTTATATATTGTAGATATTAGTTCTTTAGCCAAAGAACAGCTGGCAATTTTTTCCCCATTTGTAGGTTGTCTCTTCATTCTGTTGGTTATTTTCTTTGCTGTGCAGGAGCTTTTCAATTCAATATGATCCCATTTGTAGATTCTTCATGCTATTTCTTGTGCCTTTAGGGTTCTGTTCAGAAAGTCTCTGACTTCAAGAGTTTAAGCTATTTTTTCTGCTAGCAGATTGTTTCTATTTTAATATTTAGATCTTTGAGCCATTTTGACTATAGTTTAATACATAGTGAGAGATATGGTATGGCTTGAATCTTCCACATGCAGATAGCCAGTTGTCTCAGCATCATTTATTAAAGAAACTATCTTTCCTCCATTGTATGTTTTTGGTCTCTTTGTCAAAGATCAGATAGCTCAATGTGCCTGAAGTTATTTCTGTATCCTCTATTTTGTTCCATGACTCTCTTTTGGGAAAAATACCATGCTGTTTTTCTCATTGTAGCTTTGTAGTGTGGTTGAAATCAAGACCGCTTACCTTTTACTTTTTATCTAGGATTTCTTTTGTTATTCTGGGTGTCTTTTGGTTCCATATCAATTTTAGGATTATTTTCTCTAGTTCCATGAAGAGTGCAATTGGTATTTTGATTAGGGTTGCATTAAATTTGTCTATCAGTTTTATAAGTATAATAATTTTGACAATATTGATTCTAGTTATCCAAGATCAGGGAATATCCTTCCAATTTCTGATGTCCTCTTTGATTTCCTTTTTCAGAGTACTGTAGTTTTATATTGTAGAGTTCTACCACTTCCTTGGTTAGCCTAATTCCAAAGTATTTAATTTTTCATGATGCTATCGTGAATGATATTTTCCTGGTTTCTTTCTTGGTGAATTCATTACTGGTGTTTGGGAATGCTATTGATTTTTTTTTTTTTTGATAGTAGGAATTGAACTCAGGATCATGTGCTTGCCAGGCAGGTGCTTGTGCTGCTGAGCTATATCCCTGGGCCTGTGTGTTGAGTTTTGTATCCTGGTATGCTACTGAATTTGGTTGTTAATTCAAGGAGTCTTTTGATGGAATTTCTGGAGCTTTCTATGTAGAGAATCACATCATCTGCAAATAATAATTTTACTTCTTCTTGTTCTATACATATCCCTTTCATTTATATCTCTTGCCTGATTGCTCTGGCAAATGTTCTGAGAAATATATTGAACAAAATGGTGATAGTGGATATCCTTGTCTTGATCCTTATTTTAGAAGGAAATATTTCAGCTTTTCCCTACTTAATATGATGTTGGACATTGTAATATATAGCTTTTATCAGATTGAGATAAGATCCTTTATATCTATTTTCTTCAGTTTTTTTTTTAATCCTGAATGGGCATAAGATTTTGTCAAAGGGTTTTTCTGTGATTATTAAGTTCGTGTGATTTTTGTCCTTACTTCTTGTTTATGTGACATATTGCAATTATTGATTTGTATATGTTGACTCATCTCTGCATCCTTGGGATGAATCCTACTTGGTCGTGATACATGATCTTTTTGATGATTTTTTTCATTGTGTTAGCAAGTATCTTGTTGAGAATTTTTGCATGTACATTGATTAAAGAGATTGGGCTGCACTTCTCTATTTGGTTGGATCTTTTTCTGGTTTTGGAATCAAAATAATGGTAGCTTTTCTACCATTGTGAATGACTTCGCAAGTACTATTTAACCTTCAATCTCATTGGAGAATTTGAGGAGTATCACTTCCCTAAAGTTCTTGTAGAATTTGTCAGTGACTCCACTGAAATCTAAGCTTTTCCTAGTTTGTAGTTCTATTTTTATTAATTATTCATTGTAATTGCCTATTATGAGATTGTTCAGGGTTTTTATATCTTCTTGGCTCAGTTTTGGTAATTATTGTATATTTAGGAATTTATCCATTTCTTATAAATGTTCCAATTTATTGGAGTACACACAGACTCTCAAAAGTAGTTACTAATAATCTGGAGTCAGTGGAGACTGACTGACTAGTCTCTACCTATTCTCTTTTCATAGAAATTTTTGTGACTTGACAAATTTCTCTGAGAAGAAACACTAAAAGCAGAATGTTAGTTATATTTAACCTCCGTAAAAGCAAACAAGAGAGTGCAAATTGAGAAGACTGGATTTAGAAATTTAAAAATTAATTCATTCAACAAGCATTCACTGATCTCAGGGAATACAAACAGGCCTTACAACATTGTAAGTGAAAGTAACTGGCACCATAATGTTAGCTGTAGCTGGCATGAAGACTAAATAACTATCACACATGTAACAATTACGCCATGTCCTGGATTAACATCAACATATAAAAGTACAGACAGTCCCCTATTTACCATGGTTCCAGTTAGGTGTTTTAACTTTATAATACTGTGCAAATGACACATTTAATAGAAATTATACTTTGAATTTTGAATGTTGATCTTTTCCTTAGCTAAAACATGCATAATATGCTTTCTAGACATGCTGAGTGGGGCAGTGAGCCATGGTTTCCAGTCATCTGGGGGGTCACTGGGGAAATAAGACACTCTCCAGGGTGTCACATTGCTAAGATGCAATGTTTGGTATAGGTTAGGTAGGTTAGGTAGGGTAAATGTGCTTTCAGTTTATGAGAGATTTATCAAGGATGTAACCCCATCACAAATTGAGAAGCATCTACTGCTCAAGTAAGAGTTTCACTGGCCTCATTTCACAGATGAGGAAACAGTTCAGAGCTATTAGGAAATTTTCCCAGTGTCAGATGTTGGAGAAAGCAGTGTTACATCCCTTTGCTAAAGAGGGATCCACAAATGATAGACACCTCCTCTTTTCTTTATTTCCATAAGCAACAGGTACAGTGTTGGGTAAAATAATACAGTTGAACCGAGAATTCCCAAGATGCTCTGCTCTGGAGGAAAAGCCCAGGTGAATAGACCATGCCCTCCCTTCTTCCTTTTGCCTCAAAATGCAGAAAGTAGAACCCATGGGAATTGTCACAGCCTCATTGTCACAGCCACAGGTTCCCATTCAGCTGTTGGGGTCCCTGCCTCTCAAGCAATGCCCTCTGATAACACCAGGGAAACCTGTTCAGTCCAGGTAAAGAATTTTACTTTCTAGCCACATGTTTCACATGCTGAAATTGAAAAGCCTAAAATGAACAGATGATCTCTATACCTTGGACAGTTAGGACTCTGATGGGATAGTTGCTTTGTGATTAATGTACAAAAGAGAGAGGTGGAAAAAACTTTGCTCCTCCTTATTTTCTGCGCAGCTCAAGCTGGTATCTGACCTATAAATGATCTGTATGTCCTGACCCTTTAACAAATTGCTCTCTTTCTCTCTCTTCTTTAATCACTCACCTCTTTAGCATCTTTTGTTTTCTCTGGTTCCCAGTCAAGTTTGGCTTTCTGTATAAACTTTCTAAAGGTTTGAGCCAACCTTTCTTGTAAATTGTTGGGGGCAGGGCATGGGAGACATGAAGAAAAGGATTCTTGTTTCCATACAGATTGCCACGGAGCAGCCTCTGTCTCAATTTTGGCGAAGCAAATGGAAAGGGGAAAGGGTTCTTATTGATTGAAAGCAAATGGAGACTGCAAAGCCCAGAAGCTTTTCTTTAGTCACTTGTCATTGTGATTCCCCTTCTTTACTGTCTCCCAGGGGCAGGATACCCAACACTCCCACAGAAGTTCTCATGACATTGCACAGTTGCTGGAAACCTAAGGCCTACTCCTAGGGGGATTTCTCCCTGACTTCCCACGGCCCAGCCATCCTGCAGCCCAGGAGGGAGCATCCCATGCAGGCAGAACAAGAGGAGGCCTAACAGCAGGTTCCAGGCAACAGGCCTGCTGCCAGGGCCCAGGGCCCACAGCCAGCCAGACCATGAAACCAGAGACCTGTCCAGCTGTGCAGAAGACAGACACTCCCAGCCTCTCTGACTTAGTAATGAAGCATAGTAATGATGCAACTAGGACACAGTGGCTGCTGTACACATGTTTGCTGAGGACAACTGGTGGGAAAATGGGAACCATGGGCATGTTGGTTCTCTCTCTCTACTTCTTTTCCCCTCTTCCTTCTCAGCAGCCTTTACCTTTCTGCCCTTCATCCCTTCCTTCCTGTCTTTGGTGTCTTCCTTTGTCTTCTGCCTTCCCCTTCCCTTTCTTCCTCCAATCTGCCACTCTTTCCTCCCTCCACTCCACACTTTCCCAATCTGTCCCAACTCTCTTGCTTCCATCATCCCCTTCTGTCTCTCTCAGCCATGTCCTTAGTTAGAGGGTTCACTCACAGTGGCTCCGGGTCTTCCAGTCAGCAGTTGATGCAGTAGGTGTTCAGGTAAATGTCTCTCTCTTGGTCAGTTCTTGACATGGACACTGAGCAGTCATCACCCATCAGGTACAAGGAGGAAAAAGACCTTTATACTTGTTTCTGCAAATGATGCATGTTTTGGAGCTCAAGAGTCAGTTGGATTATTGTCTTCACACTTGCTCTTATCAGTCTTTTATCTCTGACTCTATCCTCACTCTCTTTTTTCTTCCTTTATCTTCTCCCTGTCACACCCTAATGAGAAATTGGGGTGTCAAGTATCAAAGTTAATTCAAAATTCAGCATTTTGGGCTCAACTAGTAAATCAGGGCTGAATTTCCCAGAGATTTAGAAAAAGGAACTTTCCCAGTAATCTTGATTTTACGCCATAGCAAAGTGTTTTCTATGGGTGGTGACTCTTCTCTTTATTTAAGTAGGGAGTCCCTGAAACTAGAGTCCCAGTGATCCATCTACAGGGGATTTCCCACACAACCAACAAGGGAGCTTCTTTCTAAGTAGAGTCGCAATACTGGGTAACGGTGCTGCACATTAGTATCACAAACACAATCCGGAAGACACATATGTACTAGGGAAGGGGAGCTTCATGGCTGATGCGCTACTGGGCAGCAGATACATTTCTGCTGCCTTCCAGGGCTGGCCAGTCGGCCTTTTCTTGCTGGCAGCTGTTTTTCTCACAGTCACAGAAAGAGAAGCCCTGCAGGCATTGTCATGGCAACTGGAAACTTTCATGGCTCATCCCCAGGACCAACTGATCTCACCATGAGTTCAAAGACCATAAGATTTGATGGCACTTCTGACCAGGGTCTTCTGAGGGGGCCTGTACTTCTTTTGTGTGGATTTATATGAAGAACTTCTTTTGTTTAAACAATGCACTTCAAAACATTTCATCAAAAGCAGATTTTTGGGGGGTTGGTTATTTTATGGTAAATGTTGACATTTAATTGAACTTAGTTTCAAAAAACACAATAGTGGTGTTGTATTCCTTTTCACTGTTGATGAAAACACAGAGCTTAACACAATTCAGAGACAAGAAATGTCAACATTCTTTCCTCTGGAGAAATGAAGAGGTGGAAGGGTAGTGTCTTTAGAAGACCAGAAGTGGATCTTATAAATTCTGTCAATTTTAACTATGAAAATAGCTATTTAAAATGTGTGTTATTGTTCAAATTTAGATTTATAAAATCTTTTTCTGACGTCATCTTTGAATATATTGGGGTCTCTCAAAATCATCAAAAAGTAAATATTACCCCTACTAAATTTACATACAAATCATATGAACTGCATTTATGTCCCTTTGCATGTTATATAGTGGGTGTTGTGGAAAGAGTATTAGCTCTGAAGTCTTTAAGGTGAAGGTTAGAGTCTTGTCCCCATATGCTTACTCAGTTAGTTCTGGCTTGGAGAGATCGTGTGAGGTTTAATAAGGCAAGGAGAATGCATCTTGTATGCATGGGGCCAACCACGCCAGGGGCAGGGTCAGCGGCAAATAATAGACTTACAGTAAAAAATATGACCTTTCCTCCCAGGTATGGTGCCACATACCTGTAATCTTGACACTCTGAGAAGCAGTAGGATCAGAAATTAGAGCCCAGCCTGGGCAATTTAACAATTTAGTGAGACCTTGTCTCAGAATTTAAAAAATTAAAAGAAAGAAAGAAAGAAAGACACTGAGATATAGCTCTGCGCAAAGGCCCGAGGGTCAATCCCTAGTGCCGATTAAAACCAAATCAAACCAAACCAAACCAAGCACAAAGCAAAGCAAAGCAAAGCAAAGCAAAGCAAAGCAAAGCAAAGCAAAACAAAACTTTCTTTTGCTTCTATTGTCCTTACTCTAGCAAGCCACTAGGTGGCATTCATTTGGGAATCTTTTATCTTCCACCTAAAAGCATCTTGCAATTTGTCACATATCATGTCTTCTAGGCTTCCCTAAATGCTGGAGTTCCAAACTGTGGAATCCACCCTCCTGTCTTAAACCTTCATTTTGGGACAATTCGATCTATTCGATCCTCCATTAGTTTATGCCCAAATGCAGGGCGGGAAATACAGCATCTAACCTATGGAGAGATACAAAGGGAGAGGCAGGCAAGGAGAGTGAGAGAAACAAAATAATATAAACAAACAAACAAGCAAACAAATAAAAGGTAGTGTGCCTGAGATAAGAGAGAAGGAAGGTACGGAGAAAGACGAAGAGCTAGGCTGGGAGAGGGTATAGGCAAGAGAGGTCATACTCCACTAAAAGGGGCGATTTAATTAATTAATTTATTTTTGGCATGCTGAGAAGCCAAAAGAGAGAACGTCTTTGCCTTACACATGCCTTTCGGGGGGGAAGTGTCACTGGAACAGATACACGTGCCTGGCTGCCCTGCCTGTGACCACCAGAGATGAACGAAACCTGGGTGAAGACGGGACCTTCACTTAGCTACTGGTCTGTGTCCAAGACACAGGACCCCTGCATCTCACAGTAGACCAAGTGAGAACGCAGCCAGTGACAGGTCTGGAGCCCTTCCCTGCTCTTTGTCACTCTGACCATTCAGCAGGAGAAGCCATTCCTGGGACATGAGAAGCTTTGAGAATCGAGGTTTATTCTTCGAGACATTATCTGTCCCTAGGAGGATAGAGGCCAAGGCTACAAATGATTATTTGTGAGGATGCACTGAGCACGATGTTCTGCCAGATGACCTTGCGGGGCTTTTCTGTTGCTACTTATTTTCTCAGAAGCATGAAAAGCAGGCCCAGATGTGAAGCCCCATCCATTTTGTGGTCTGGGCTTGGTGCGGTAGGTGGGTACAGGGAAAAGAGGCAGTGACCACTTAAGAGCTAAACTCTCCTGCCTTCTATACCCATACTGTAGCTTCCACCTTATCAAGGGTTATATATAGAGGACAAAAACTGAAAAGCAGCCAACCTTCTAGAAGCTTCCAACGGAAGAACAGGTGCCCTTGTAACTATTTAACTAAATATTTGTAACAGATTAAGAGTATGAAGAGCCATATTCTGATGGATTGGGAGAAAACATGCCTGAGGGTGCCAGTGTGTAAATAACTGCAAATGCTTCTGTCCTGTACTTTATCCTCACCATTATGAGACTGTTAATGTCTTAGTGCACATTGCCATGAAGTCTGTTCAGGTGTTGATAACACATTTTCTAGAATGCTTGTTAAGGAATCTGAAGGCAGACAGTCTATCTTGGTCTGGTGGCCTTGGGTAACAGATTAACTCTCTCTCAAGTTCAATTCTTTCATCTGTTAGGTGAAGTCAAGTTAAGTATGTGACTCAAAAAATACCTGTAAGAAGTAGATGAGATAATATCAAGGTCTTAGTCCAGTGCCTGACATAGAGCTATTGCCGTTGAAATCAGTATGACACAGCAGACTTGTTTCACATTTCTGCAGTATTTCAAAAGGAGCCTTAGTGAATATACTGGACCTTGTACATGTGAAATAGTTGGTGGGCTTTCTCATATAGACCAGTTTACTATTGATTTTGAAGGGCAATTTGCAAAGCAGAGATGCGAAGTTACACAGTATGATAAAACCTGACTCAAGAACTAGAGAAAGTGCTGAGTTAGTCAGAAGCTGAAGCGTATACAAGTAAAGAGAGAAGCACAGCTCAAGACAAGATTTTCCAGCCAAGCCGACGGAATGAAAATTTACTTTACCACTACCCATGCGAAGAAGCCATGGTCTTTCTTGCTGAGCAGGAATGATTTCACAGTATGGGGCCCTCCTTATCCTTTGAGAATCAAGGTTCATTCTTCCATCTGGCAGCAGATGTATTCCATGACCCCTTGTGAATGCCTAAAATCATGCACAATAACAAACCCTATATACACTATGTCTTTCTAATATGCACATGCCTATAATAATACAGAATTTACAAATAAAATTCATGTTTACTAAACAAAGGGAGGACTTTATCTTTGTTTAGCATGCTACAAGACCAAAGAAAGACTACTTTCATAGTAAGAAAGTAACAACAATAATAAAATTGAACTTTTATAATGACCAAATGACCGATTCAGAACTATGGAGACACAACGAGACCTTTCCTGGGAAGTTTGGAGCAGACACTCACTGCCTTCTGCTGGCCTTGGTGGAAGAAATGAGAGCCTGAGGCTTCTGCAACCACCTCTCTGCATTCACTGAACCAGGATGATGGGGGACAGCTTCCGATGGCATCACTGGAGCATCTCTTTCCTTGGACTTTTCATGTAAGTGAAGCAATGACTTTTTCATGTGTTAACCTAGTTTGAATTGGGGTTTTCATCACTTGCCACCACAACATTAACACCTGATCCCAGGATTGCTGCATGGATGCACTGAGATATTCCACCCAGAAGGAACCACATAGCACCGGATGTGGTGCAGGACTGTGCTAGGAGTCTTGCATGTCGTACCCCCAGTGGCACCCCTAGTGCTGTGTGCAAGGATGCTTAGTGAAAGCTTAATGAAGGGCACAGAGCTGGGCCTGAAGGTGTGGGAAAGACACGAGAACATGGGAAGGCGGGGAGAAGGGGATAAGGTTTTGGGGTAGAGTAGTGGGATTCATGTATAATGAGGGCTTGATGCACACAGAGAAAAGCAAGCAGTAGAGTGAAGACTCCTGCACAAGAACATGATGAAGCAGCCAGCCCAGCCTGTGCAGCTAAAGAGCTGGGACTTTGCCTGTAAGATACAGAGAAATACTCCTGCTGGCTTGACCTGACCAGTCGCATGAATAGGACAAATCCCTGACTGTGGGGAGTGACTTCCATAGGGAGGGTGCTGCTGCTGTGAAAGAGACCAGACACAGCCCAGGCCTGGCCCGAAGGGGGTGAGTGGAGGTGAGAGCAGAGCTGCAAAAGGGGATACAAAGTTCTCAGAACTCTGCACTTGGCTCTTGTATTTGTGACTCTTCCTTGCAGGAATAATAAAGTGCTAGGCTGGAAGCACCAGATCCCTTTAGCCTTTGTCCCTAACCAAAATTAATGGCATTTCTGTGGTGGTTTGTGCTTTGTTTGGCTTGTGGAGTGGTTAACAGTTTTCTGTCTTCTCTTACCACACCCTGTGACTCACCCTGTGTGCTGTAGGTGTGTGCTTCTTCTGAGAGTTTCATAATACATTTCTTCTTCTTCTGCAAACATCTCTTTTTAAATAGTGCATTCAATTTGTATTGGTTTATATATACTTTTGATAAGATTGGAAAGGAGCACTCATAGAACCTTGCTCACAAAAGCAAATACAAAATCAGCAATTGTTTGTGAATTTGCTATGCAGATTTTATGAAAATGCCAGAAGCAGAACGAAGCAAAAGAAGACTTTCAGAGCTATCAATATGGTATTGTGAGTAAACTCCCACTGAGGGCTGAAATCTAGTGTAAGCTTTTTCACTCAGTCTAACACACATTAACCAGCATGCCCTGGACGTGCTCCTTGGCAATGGATTTACTAAAGACCACTTTAAGTTTGTTCCCACCTCTTTACTTTTTAGACATCTGTCTTGAAAACATTGGGTGCAGTTCTATAATGTAGTAAGGGACCTAAAGGACCTTGCCCCGGGTATAATGCAGAGCACTGCCCATAATAGAGATTATTCCAGTTGCCTGGTTGGTGCTGCGGGTTGTGGCAAAGGTGAGCCTTACCAGGACCTTGCCCTAAGAAGCACCACATTTCATTCAGGTGGACTCAGAGATAAAATGGAGTCTTTATTGCATAGTTTCTTTATAAGTAAGTAGGAATACAGTTTGAAGAAGGTCACTAGTACACAGGGAATATTGTGGTCAGAATAACACTAATTCCCATTTTATTAGTTACAGGCTGGATGGTCTTGGAAAGATACTTATTCATATATTTATAGTGCTTGGAAAGATACTTAACTTATTCATATACATAGTGCTTGACACTTACCTGGTGCTTAGTAAGAATGCGATAAATGGTTAAGTTTGGAAAGTGCTGGTAACAACTGCTAATTTTAATGACTGGTTTTCTGCAGCTTTGCTTCTCCAGTGATAGAAAAAAGTCTAAGTAATTTTTAGCTCCCATTTAAACTCATTGTTAACTAGTCTGTGCAGCGCTGGGCAGTGGGTCCTTGATATTTACTTGGTCATGTCTTAAAATTTTTTTTAATACATAAATTTTTCTATACAAAAACATACATGGAGGGTATGTTTAAGTTTCCTTCACATTATTTGTACATACTTCATATCAGATATCATTAACATTTTCCTTCTCAGAAGGTACCCCCTTTAGGTATACTGAGAAAAAGAATTTACAAACTATTTCAGTTGAAATGCTGTAAATGCATTAGCAGGCAGAGAACAGTAAAGTCACAGAGGGATGAGTGCTGTGCTACTTGTTCCCTTGCATCAGCCTGGAGGGAGACAATTAAACAATGCCCCAGTAGAATGAACTCCTTCTCTGTGTTATGTATCATCGGGATAATAAAAGACAAGTGCAAACCACTAACATCAAATCTGTGACTACCAAATCCATGGGAGGCAAGGCAGCCTCAAAGCACTAGAGGTGCTCAGCACAAAACAGGGGGAAAAAAAAGAAGAGGGGATTTGATTTCAAACACATGGAAATCCCTGACACAACTTAAAACATAGATAATGACTGAAAACTAAGCCTGATAATCTCTGTTGTGAGAATGCCAGAGTCTATACTAGCTTTGAGGCCCCTGGGGCTGTGTTATCTGAAAGAGCAAATCGGCCAGCCCAAAATGAAGCTGGAAAAGCACTCTGTCACATTCCTGTTCTTTGTCCTTCACCCTAGGAAAACAGTCTTAACCAGTTTTACCAATGAAAAAGCCAAGCGTCTGTTTATTTAGTGCACAGGTATCACCTTACGTGATGAACAGCAGGAGTCAGGACAAGGCTGGGCAGCCTGAGGTCTAGCAGAGCTACACAAGGTAAATACTTTACGGATAAGTCTGGAGCTGTGAACGTCACCCAGGTACGAAGTGAGACTGAGGAGGGCCCCAGTTAACCTGTGCACCTGACCATCAGCAAAGACCGGACCTGGTATCACACAGCAGGGAGCCGAATGAACACGAACCACGGGGTGTATGAAAACACACTGCAGCCTAAGCAAGGGGGCACGTTTCTGACCAGTCTGTGAACCTAGTAAAGGGCCCAAAAGAGAAAATTCCAGTGACTTTTGTCAGGTCCCTAAGAGAAGAGGTGTGGCAAGACATGCTAAGTGAATGGGGCAAGATGAAAAGACCTTGGCAGGAAGTAAAGGTGAAAAGCTCAAGGAGGGATGCTTTTCATCTATGTAAACATTGTGGATAATTAACATATCTTTCACCTCAACAGTTTATCATTTCTTTTGGAGGTGAGAACATAAACATTTTATTTAGCAGCTTTGGAATAGACAGTTCTAGGAACTGATGGCACTATGCAGTGTAATATAAGTCATGGAGACTTCTTCCAGTCAAACTGAAACTCTGTGCCCCTTCTCAGAGCCTCCCTTTCCTGATCTTCCCAGCACCCATCTTTCTACTCTCTTGTTTCTATGAGACTGACCCTTTAAGAGTCTATAAAGTGAGAACAGATAGTGCTTGTCTTTGTATGTGCGACTTATTTCCTCCCATTCTCTCCCTGTTATGAGTGGCAGCATTTCCCTCTTTTTTAAAAAATTTTTTATTTAAAGAGAAGAAGAAAGAAAAACAAACCCTGAACAAAACAGAAAGAGGGTAGTAACAATACAGAATTCCAAAGAGGAAAGAAAATAAAAAGAACAACAACCACAACAAAAAGCAAAAACAAAAATACTAAGAAATCGTCACTTGATAAGTTACATACTGTCATCATTGGAAATAGTTGTTCAAGTTACAAAGTTAAAACATATAAAGTACAAAGTCAAACAATGGGACTGTTAATGGTTCTGCTCAACAATCTAACAAAAACAGTAATATGGTCATCTATCTTACACACTTAAACACACATGCAGTTATATCCTTTAGAGCACTTTCTTTTCTTCCCTTTTTTACAGTAGCAATTACACATTTTGGATTTTATTACTCTTACAGTTCTTATTACTTTTTACACTAGAGACACAATGTGATATTTATAAACATGACTCTTATTTATTTCACTAATGAGGATAGTCTCAAGTTGTCTCCATTTACCTATGAAGGCCTCAAGATCATTCTTTTTTATAGCTGAGTAATATTCCATTGTATAAAAATACCACATCTTTTTCATACACTCTGCAGCTGATGGCCATCTTGGTTGTTTCCAAGATTTAGCTATTACAAATTGTGCTGCTATGAACATGGGTGCACATATATCACTGTGATACGAACTTTTCAGTTTCTCTGGGAAAATACCCAGGAGGAGAATAGCTGGGTTGAATGAAGCTTCCAGTCCTAGTCTTCTGAGAATTCTCCATACTGATTTCCATAGTGGTTGCACCAGTCTACATTCCCACCAACAGTGGAGCAGTGTTCCTTTTTCCCCACAGCCTTCCCAAAATTTGTTATCTGCTGATTTCTTGATGGCAGCTATTCTTTCTGGTGTGAGATGATATCTCAATGTTGTTTTAATTTGCATTTCTCGAATGATCAGTGATGGTGAACATTTCTTCATGTATTTGTTTGCCATTTGTATATCTTCATCTGAGAACTGTGTGTTCATCTCAGCTGCCCATTTTTGGAGAGGGTCTTTGAATTTGGGGGAGTTGATGTTTTTCAATTCTTTATATATTCTTGATATAAGCCCTTTGTCTAAGGAGTTGCTGGTTAAAATTCTTTTCCATTCTGTGGGTTTTCTTTTCACTCTGATGGTGATTTCTTTTGAAGTGCAGAAACTTTTCAATAATATGAGATCCCAGTTGTTGATTCTCTGAAGTGTTTCCCATGCAATTTGTGTTTTGTTCATGAATTCTCTGCCTATCCCTATGTCTCCAAGACTTCTACCTACCCTATCTTCCAGTAGATTTAGTGTTTCTGTTTTAATATTTAGGTCTTTGATCCATTTAGACTTTAGTTTTGTGCATGGTGATAGGCATGGATCTAGTTTCAGTCTTCTGCATGTGGAGAGCCAGTTTTTCCAACACCATTTATTAAAGAGGCTATCCTTCCAGTGAACATGTTTAGCCCCTTTTTCAAATATCAGGTGGCTGATTGTCTTTGTACCTATATTTGTATTTTCTAACCTGTCCCATTGATCCTCAAGTCTATTTCTTTGCCAGTACCATGTTGATTTTATCATTGTAGCTTTGGAGTACAGTTTCAAGTCAGGAATTGAGATGCTTCTTGCCTTGCCTTTATTGCCCAGAATTTCTTTTGCTATTCTAGGTTTCTTCTGGTTCCAAATGAATTTTAGGAGTGTTTTCTCTAGTTCTGTGAGGTATGTCAATAGTATTTTGATTGGGATTGCATTAAATCTGTATAACAGTTTTGGGAGTATGGCCATTTTCACAATGTTGGTTTTTCCCAGCCAAGAGCATGGAACATCTATCCATTTTCTAATATCCTCTTCAATCTCCTTTTTTAGCATAGTATGATTTTCAGTATACAGGTCTTTTACATTTTTAGTTAGGTTAATTCCTAAGTACTTCATTTTTTTAGATGTTATTGTGAAGGGCGATATTTCCATAATTTCTTTCTTGGTGAGGTTCTTGTTTGTGTACAGGAATGCTATTGATTTTTGAGCATTGACTTTGTATCCAGCTACACTGCTGAATTTGTTTATTACCTCTAGTAGTCTTTTAATGGAATTTTTTGAGTCTTCTATATAAAGTATCATGTCATCTGCAAATAGTGATAATTAACTTCTTCCTTTCCTATCTTTATTCCTTTTATTTCTTTATCTTGTCCGATTGCCCTGTCTAGTGTTTCCAGAACTATATTGAATAGGAGTGGTGATAGTGGACATCCTTGTCTTGTTCCTGATTTTAAAGTAAAATCTTTCAGTTTTTTTTTAATCTTTCAGTTTTTGTCCATTTAGTATAATATTGGCTGTTGGTTTGTCATAGATGGCCTTTATAAGGTTGAGGTAGACACCATGTATTCTGAGTTTCTGAAGGGTTTTTATCATGAACAAGTGTTGGACCTTATCAAAAGATTTTTCTGCATCTATTGAGATGACCATGTGGTTTTTGTTTTTAGCTCTGTTGATGTGGTGTATGACATTTATTGATTTGCATATGTTAAACCATCCCTGCATTCCTGGAATGAACCCCACTTGGTCATGATGTATAATCTTCTTGATGATTTGCTGCATTCTATTTGCTAGTATTTTATTGAGAATCTTTGCATCTATGTTCCTTAGTGAGATTGGCCTATAGTTCTCCTTTTTGGTTGGGTCTTTGTCTGCTTTTGGTATCAGAGTAATACTTGCCTCCAGAAATGACTTAGGGAGGATTACTTTCTTTTCAGTTTCATTGATGAGTTTAAGGAGTATTGGCACCAAGTCTTTTCTAAATTTCTTATAGATTTCAGCTGTGAATCCATCAGGACCTGGGCTTTTCTTTGTTGGTATTTTTTTTTTATTACATTTTCAATTTCAATAACTGATATTGGGTTATTCAAAATTGCTGTATCTTCTTGGTTGAGATTTGGTAGTTCATATGTTTCTAGAAATCTGTCCATTTCCTCTGTGTTTTCTTCTCTATGTGAGTAGAGATTTTCAAAGTAGGTGTTCATGATCTTTTGAATTTCCATGGGATCTGTAGTAATTTCCCCCTTTTCAGTCCTTATTGTGTGAATTTGGGTTTTTTTCTTTCTTTTTCTTTATAAGGTTAGCTAGAGGTTTGTCAATTTTGTTTATTCTCTCAAAAAACCAGCTTTTCAATTCATTAATTCTCTGTAGTTTTTTTTAGTTTCAATTGCATGGATTTCTGCTCTAATCTTCGCAATTTCCTCTCTTCTATGAGCTTTAGATTTGATTTGCTCTTCTTTTTCTAGAAGCTTGAGATGCAGTATTAGATTATTTGTGTTCATTCTGTTTTCTTGATGTGACCGTTTATTGCTATATATTTCCCTCTTAAGACTGCTTTCATTGCATCCCACAGATTACAATAGGTTCTTTCCGCATTTTCATTGAATTGTAGGTATTGCTTTATTTCTTCTTTAATTTCATCTGTAGCCCACTGGTTGTTCAAAAGGTTGTTATTTAATTTCCATGTATTCATGCCAGTTTTGCAATTTCTTTTGCTATTAATTTCCAATTTCAGTGCGCTATGGTCAGATAGTATGCATGGGACAATCTCAATACCTTTGCATTTACTTAAAAATGCTTTATGGGATAATATATGGTCTATTTTGGAGAATGTCCCGTGGGCAGCTGAGAAGAACATGTATTCTGATGTGGTTGGGTGGAACACTGTGTAAACATCTACTAAGTCCAATTGCTCACAGGTATAATTCAGTTCTATTATTTCTTTGCTGATTTTTTGCCTAGTTGATCTATCTGTGACAGGAGGCTGTTAAGGTCACCTGTAGTAATTGTGTTCTTGTGTATTTGGTTTTTCATGTCCTTTAGTATCTGTCTTATATAGTTGGGTGCTCCTGTGTTTGGTGCATATATATTTTTAATTGTTAGTTCTTCATCTTGAATTTTTCCACTTACAAGTATGTAGTGACCTTCTTTGTCTCTTTTAATCATTTTAGGTTTGACGTTCACATTGTCTGCAAATAGAATAGTTACTCCTGCTTTTTTCTGGGTTCCTGTTACATGGAATACTGTTTTCCATCCTTTGACTTTTAATCTATCAGTTTATTTTTGAGTCAGATTTGTTTCTTGTATACAGCATATTGTGGGATCCTGTTTCTTGATCCATTCTGTCAACCTGTTTCTTTTGATATGTGAATTGAGCCCATTTACATTTATGGATATCACTGATATGTACTGGCTTGACTTTGCCATGTTGTGTTACTGTTGTTAGTTTCCTGCCTTTCTCCCTTGTTTACTTTCTTGTCCAGCCTGGTGATTTCTTTCTGTTGTTGTTCTGGAGATTGTGGTCATTTTTATCTCTACCTAGGATGTCCTTCAATATTCTTTCTAAGGTTTGTTTGGTGGATATGAATTTCTTTAGTTGTTCTTTGTCATAGAAGTATCTTGTTTCTCCATTAAATTTGAAAGACAGTTTTGCTGGGTATGTCAGTCTGGGTTGAAAGTTGTTTTCTTTTAGGGCTTGAAATACTTCACTCCAAGCTCATCTTAACTTGAAGTTTTGTGCTGAGAGGTCTGCTGTGATTCTAATAGGCTTTCCTTGATAGGTTAGTTGTGTCTTTTCTCTAACAGCTTTTAGCATTCTGTTTTTATGCTGTATGTCTGAGATCTTAATAATTATATGTCTGGGTGTAGGTTTATGTTGGTTATGACTGTATGGCATTCTATATGCTTCACTTATTTGTATATCTGACTTTCCCCCCATGTTTGGGGAATTTTCTGCCATTATTTCTGTGAACAGCTTAGCTAGATCCTTTGTATTGTCTCCTGCCTCCTCACTAATGCCTATTACTCTAACATTGTTTCTCCTGGCATCATCTTGTAGCTGTTGGATTGTCATTTCATGCTGCTTTGTTGTTTTTATAAGTTCTACCCTTTCAAGATCGCTATCTGAAATCCTGTCCTCAAGGTCCGAAATTCTATCTTCAGCTTCATTTAAACAGATTTGCAGGCTTTCAATGCAAGTTTTTTGTTTCTTGCATATCTCTTTCAATTTGTTTCATAGATTCTGCTTGTCTTCTGCATTGTTTTCAAAGTTTCAATCAATTTCCCATGCTCCTGTAGTTTCTTATCTATTTCTTCTCTAGCTATGTTGGGCAGCTCATTTACTAAGGTTGTTACTTTTGTCTTTACATAGGACATTATTTCTAATTTGATTTCCTCTATAGCCTCATGGATTTGTTTCTTTACTTCATTTGCTATCTTTTCAGAGATTTCTGGTGTATGAATTTTGGGGTCCTCTATTTCACTACCGCCTGCACTTGCCCCTGATGGACTAGATGTTCGGGATTCCATTTTGCCTTTTCATTTAGTCATTTTCACCTTTTGAGTGAATTTCTGGTCTTTCTATTCCAACAGACACAACTTCCTGCAGTGTGTGTTTCAGGGTTCTACCGTGTGGTCGATGTTTGTCAAATTGCTGGGTACCACAGTGAAGAGGAGATCCAGTCTCCTGAATTCCTCCTACTGTGCCACACTGACTGAAGCCTGATGAGGTTTTCTGTTTGGGTGAGGGGTTCCTGAACCTCTCATCAAGCCAGCATGGTAGTCCACTGTAGTCCAATGTTCCTGGTGGAAGGGCGGGTCCAGCAGATGTGGTCCCAGTCACCTCAGCCCTGTGGCAGGCTTCCTAGATGTTCCTGCAGAAGTGGGGGAGGCCGAGCAGTGGCAGTCCCAGGCACCTCAGGCCCTCTGCCACTGGTCCATGCAATGTTCCCAGTCCCAAACATCCAGGGCCAAGCTGCCGGTCTCCACCATGTTCCCAGTCCTGAACAGCCCAGGTTGAGATGCCGGTCTCCGGGAGGTTCCCTGCGGGTGAAGGGAGCATTTCCCTCTTTTTAAAGGTGGAATAACCTTCCTTTGTGTAACTATACCACATTCTCTTTATCCATTTATCCATTGATGGACACTCGGATTCCTTCCATCCATTGTATTATATCCCTTAATATATTATTTGTCAATTAAAATTAAATTTAAAAATTTTAAAGGTTGCTATATTTATCGCTTCCTAGGTCAGTAAAATGCTTTCCTCAAATTTAAAGATCACATTAGGTTTCTAGGTTTTAATTTTATAAAGTGAACAAAATAAATAAATAATTTTTAAATGCCATCTACTATTTCCATAATTCTAAAACCATGTGCATAATAACCCCATCGAATTAGTGCTCTCTTCTTTCATTTAGGCTAGAGCTATAACATCCTTCTTTGTTTACTATGACCTTTCTTTCATCCTTTAACCTCTACTTCATCTAGCAGCTAAACATTCTCTTTTAAAAAAACTAATCTAATTAATTCTCTGCTTGAAACATTTTTTCAGATTCTTATTAAATGTATAATGAGATCCTGTGTCAGCCAGGCATGGTGGCACATATCTGTAATCTCAGTATTAAGGAGGCTAAAGTAGGAGGATCATAAATATGAGCCTAGCTTAGGTAATTTATTGATTCAGTGAGAATCATTAAAATAATGATTCAAAAAAAATAGTGCTGAGGATACTGCTCAGTGTGAAAATTCCTGGTTCCATCCCTAGTACCAGAAAAAAAAATAAGATTAAAATTAAGAAAAGATCCTGTATCAGTCAGTTATTGTCACATAACAAACTGTCCCACAAACTCACCGGAATACAGATCACAGGTGTACAGGTCTCACAGGTTTGTGGGGCAGCTGCATAGCTCTGCTTCACTATAAGAATTATGTGAACCATAGTGGCAATGTCTGTCATCTTTTTGGCCACATGATCAAACTTGATACCAAGGGACAGGGAAGTCGAGTGTGTACCATCATGGAGAGGGAGGGACTGGGGAATGAGTATTTGATGAACAATTTCCAAGAATAATAGCTCATCCTCAAATCTTAAATCAACCTGATCTACACCTGGCTGTCTCTCCCCACACCACTGTGCTGTGTGCTTGGCAGTGTAGCCCCAGGACCTCCCTTTGAGCTATCAATGCCCTCTCATTTCAGAGCACTGAGGGGCTCAGCCTCTTCCTGAGATCCACTCCCTTTCCCCGTCCCCTACACCAATGGGCTCTCAGTTCATTCCTTACTTTGCACTTATCACAGTTTTTAAAAATTGCTTATCAATTTGACTAACTCTGGTGCAACCTATGGAGGCAGAGATCAAATCTGGGTTGTTTACTGTGGCAACTCCAGGTGTGGGTAGAATAGAGGGCAGTAGGAAGCACTTAACAAATATTTGCTAGATGCATGAATAAATGAATAAATAACTGCTTATAGGGATATGAAGTGGTCCCATCCTGGAAAACAACAGATTGATATATTAGGAGCCTTAAAGATCTCCAACCCTTGAACAAAATCCCTACTCATGGGATAAATTAGGAGTCTGTCATGAGAAAATAATCATAAATCAACACAAAGATTTACACTATTTATTTATACAAATATATTTTTTAAAAAATTATTGCTTTTTGTGTTTTAAAAAGTAACCATGCACACTCTAAAGTATTCAAATTAGTACATCATTTTAATATGTAAAAACTAAAATTGTCTCATATTTCTATAGCCCAGATATAACTCTTACTAATTGATTGGCATGTTTTTCCAAATATTGTAAAGAAACATTTAATCTACTTTAGTTATAATTTGAAATAATATTTGTCTTTCAGATGTTCTCCCAAGTATTATCCCATTACGGGATGCAATGAATTACTTTTCTCCTACTCTGTAATTCTACACTATCAGCAGAGGACTACTCTCAGAGAAGTTGGAATTGTGCTTTCTCCAACAACGAGGATTTGCGTTTCTTATTGCAACTTCTTTCAGCCAACAAAAGCTCCCTGTGTCATCGAAATTGCCATATAATGCATGTATTTAACTTTATACTACTTATTTTTAATCTAGGTACAAAGTTTAATTCTGTATTGATTAGCAGAAGTCTACAAGTAAAAGTACTATGCCAGGCCCAAACAAACAAGAGAATGGTGCTGGATGTTCGAATCAATGTTACAAACAATCGAGGTAATTTAATGAAAATGACTTTGGAAACAGAGGGTCTGGACAAATAGATTAGTGATTGTGGAAGTTTTTTGATATTATGAAAAGTGTCATAACCAACTCCTTGGCTTAGAAGAATGAGCCCAGAGTTATATACATTGTAGATGGAATCAAACCATTGTTCCATGGAACATAAAGAGTAAGGAAAAGCAATCACCAAAGTAGAATGTTAAGAAATGGGGCTTCTAAAAGGCAGGGCAATAACTCTGAACACATCAGCTGATTCAGCAATCACACCCACTTTCAGGGACAAATCACTCCTCCAGATTAAACTGAATTCATGTGTAGAGGGCAAAGTACTTTTTCATTATCCTTTTAATTTTTATCTTTATAATATATCAATATATTTTGATGTCTCTCCAGGTCAGTATGTATGTAGTCCCTAAGTATCTTTTTCTAAAGACTCCATAATCTACCTTTGTATTAATTTATTATAATTTATTAAATCCTCTATTAATTGAACACCTGGATTGTTTCCAATTTTCTATATTAAAAATGATATCACTATTGTCATATTGCCTTTCAAAGATACTGTATTGATTTATACTTTTATCTTTGAAGTATTTTGTGTTTCAGTGCTGTGAGTTCCTAGCTCATGTCATCTGTGCTAAATACACACATACACAAACATATATAATTATGTGTAATTCATCATACTGTTTTTGTTTTCAAAAACGTATAGAAGAAAGTCTGGAATAAAATGTACATGTCTATCAATGTGACATTTAGGGATGTAATTATAGGTCCCTTTAAAACTTTTTTCCTATATTTTAATATTTTATAAAATTACTAGAAATTGTATTTGCCTGTGTGATTAGAAAGAACAGAAGTACTTTTTCTTTAGTTATGGCTGACTTCTAACCTTTGTACTATTCTGTTCTTCAAGCCTCTGAGGCCAGGACCTCTGAAATAGGATCACAATAGCTCCTTGGGGAAACTGGGGGTATCTGTAAAACAGTGATGGGTCACAGATCAACAAGAACGAAACAAGTCCTTTGGTTTGGGTTTTGCTACTCATGAAAGACTGATGCCTTTAAAACTTTCCAAGAACTTCTATCTTTATGCAAAACTTTAGTTATGTGCAACAGGTAGTGTCCTAAATTAATCAAGGCTTACCACGTCTTGGTATTTAGAAATTGTATTGGACTATCTTTAAGGTAACTTGAATTTTTTCACATTTTCTAGTGTTTCAAATTCAAGTGAAGTGCCTCAGCCTTTACCTCAGAAAGTCTTCCTGAGAGCTTCTGATGGTGTCCTCCAGCTGACTGCTTTGCTCAACTGCTAAGATTTTCTAGTGGTTCCCTTTGGCCGTCTCACATAACTCTGAGCTGGAAACTTCCCTACGGGCCTTCCCTAGAGTTTGCAGGGATCACTGAACACGCTGTGTAAAAAGCTTAACTTAAGTTGGAGGCTTGTGTTGGTCAGTGTGGTAAAAGGAAGCTGCTGGCCGCAGTGTGTTAGCATGTGAACATCACGCACCGCCTCTGGAGCTGGCTCTGCTGGCTTTTGTCAAGTTGCCAAGGTCAGCTGGCTACAGAGTCGAGTGTCTCTTCCATCTTTGCTCCTCACTCAATCTCTACTTTGTGGCCCCAGTCCTGGCTTTTAAGCATACAAGGGATACCCAAGACCTCTCAGTGCAACCAAAGTATGTCCGTATCCACAGAAGGTAACTTTTTACCTAGACAAATTTTAAGCTTCTTCTGTCCAATCCATTCCCACCCAAATTAAACAGAAGCAAAACCACTCCTGAAAGTGCTTTCCTATTAAAGAAGAAAAACTGTAGAGAATTCAGGAGTACCCCTTCTAAACGAGAAGCAGAAACAGCAGAGTCCATCAAACAGCAGGAAGTTTTTCTCCCTCTTACTCTGGGTTACTTAATACTCCCTTTCAGTCCACTATGAAAGTCTTTGCCATGCCACACTTGTGTGCATGTGAGCAAGCAGACTGGGAATTCCAAAATCTGGGAGAGGAGACTTTCTGACAGTCATGTTGTCTTAGGGTGATAAGGTAATTTTTAAAAAATTTTATTTAAAGAGAAAAAAAAGGTAGAAATAATACAGAATTTCAAAAAAAATAAATAGTAAGAAATCACTAGTTGATAAATTACATATTGTCCTACTAGAAATAGTTGTTCAAGTTACAGAATTAAAGCATACAAAGTGGACACTCAAACAGTGAGACTGCAAACAGTTCTGTTCAATGATCTAACAAAAACTTAGTAATAGAGTTATCAATCCTACACTTAAACATACATGCAGTTATATCCTTTAGAGCACTTTCTTTTCCTCTCTTTTTTACAATAGCAATTACGCATTTGGGGTTTTATTACTCTTACATTTCTTATTATTTTTATACTAGAGACACAATGTGATATTTATAAATATGATTCTTATTTATTTCACTTATGAGGATAGTCTCAAGTTGTCTCCATTTGCCTATGAAGGTCTCAAGATCATCCTTTTTATAGCTGAGTAATATTCCATTGTATAAAAATACCACATCTTTTTCATCCACTCTGCAGTAAATGGGCATTTTGGTTGTTTACAAGGTAATTTTTAATTGCTGTTTTTACTTTTCATGTATATGTAGGTTCAACTTTAAGGTTTAGTTTGTTGAAGGTAGTTAACTCCACAGTAAGTAGTGGGTCTTTTTATCAATAGTTTTTATGATCTATCATTTTCAGTAACTAGATTTTTGAGACGTATTATGTTTCATGTAGGAATCCCTAGTCTTAGAAATATGGATATGTACATGATTATTGCCCCTTCTAGTGTTCACACAAAATACTCCATTGTTTTCATTGAATTCCTTTCCAGAATGTTGTGGGAGTAAATAGGCTACATGGGGGAGGGGATTTTTTTGTAAACTTCACCACCCAGGGCCTCCACACTGTGTCTTTTTCTGTTTGATTTTGATACAGGGTCTTCCTAAGTTGTTATATTGCTGTCTTAGTCACTTTCTCATTGCTAGGACAAAATAACTAACACATTTAAAAGAGGAGAGGTTTATTTCGACTCATGATTATTAGAGGATTCAGTCCACAGGCAACTGGCTCCAAGGCAGAAAGGGCATGGTGGGTGGGTCTGGTGGAGGGAAGCTTCTCACATCGTGCTGGCCAGGAAGCAGAGAGAATGGAGGAGCCAGGGAGCTTCATATACCACTCCAGGTCATGTTGGCAGTAACAAGACTCTTCAGGCCACATCCCATCTCTAATAGCACATTTATCTCTATTTAGTAGATTAATAAACAGATGAATGTAGAGCCTCCATAATCTAGTCACCTTCCAAAATCTCTGTCTATGAACCTATGAGACTTTTGGGGGACATTCTGCATGCATACTACAACAGTTGTCCAGGCTGGTTGCTCAGGTGGAGGCAGCTTCTGAAGTCCCACTCCTGGGGCAGATGTTCACTCTTCAACTGTTGGATCCTGTCAGGAGATGAGCGCCTGCTGAGGTCTACACTGATTGCTTGTTGACTGTTATGAAGATCCTGAAGATCTAGAAGGTTCTTCATCTAGAAGGATCTAGAAGATCCTATGAAGATTTAAGCAGCCAGTACATCTGCTGAATGGCTGCTCAGTGCCCGCCCTGATGTAGCTACACATATTATGGAATTCTGTTGGGAAATACTAGAAGGCTCTAGTGACATAATCTAAATAATGCATGTAGAAAATGAGTTCCCCAAAGCAAAGACCACAGTGCTTCTGCAGGGACTACCATGACAAGATGAGTAACTCAGTGAGAACGTGAACCAGCACTTGGGGATGCATAGTCAACATATTGTCACCTTGGCTTTCTAGATCACCTTGAATGATAGGAAACTCATTATCAACAGGCTGCTGCCCATTTTGTTTGTAGATTCATCTTTTTTTGTGTGTAGGAGAATATGAGTTTGTGGAATTGCAATCTTCTACTTCCTGACGAATGTCTGTAGGAAATGTCTGACTCAGTCTCTCTACTGTATGTTATGCACAATAACATATATATGTGAGCATATGATTGACTGATTTGTCTGTTTATCTCTGCCTTGCTCAGGCAAACTTCTCTTACATCACAACTCCTTAGCCTCCATTTTTTCTGTTCTTTATGTTTTATAAACAGAGCAGATGAGGATGCATTAGCTGAAAGGTGTGATATGGATATGAAATGAAGATGAAAGGCAGAAAGAGTGAACAACTGAGAGAAGAAACTTGGAAGGGGCCTTGGTGGCACCGAGCCCTCTTTCTCTCGGATGCACACTAAGATCAATTGTTCTGCAGAGCCGGTGACATGGAATTTAAACTCCAGAGTTCTACAGAAGGGTGGGTCATCAAGTCACGCTCTTGGGACAGCTGATGGCTTTGACAACTCCCAGTGATAAGGACATGAGTGTGCAGAAGAGAGTTTTTCCTGCCACAAACTGGAGCGCATCAAGGTTCTGAGACACTGGACAACCATATCATAGTCTCAAACCAACAACCAACAAAGAAGATGTTTACTTTGTTCAATTCCTTTCGTGGTTAAATTTGATATATTAGCCATGTTTAGTATGATTTTGATTATTATTGCTTTTATTAATGATAAGAATAAAATACAAGGCCACACACACGCACGGTGTACACAGAATGAGGGTATTAGCCTTGATCAGTGATGGGAAGGACAGCTGTTAAAACATGATGCAGTGCATTGCTGTTGGGTATCAGATCATCGCTTTAGCAAATCTGAGACCAAATGAAAACCAAGAGAGGTCTGATGCACTAGACAGCTACATGTATCAGACTGGGTCATCAAGCCATTGATTTGTATGCAGAAGCAATGGCTTTTCCACTCTACTGCAGAACCATAACAGGAAGGAACTTGGGTACAGGATGGGAATGCTTCAAATGTGAAGGTGATGAGGCGGAAAGTCTATGATCTTTTGAAACGTTTGAAGGAAATGAAGACGTAGATGGGATATTAGTAGATGCTATACTTTCTATCAGCATGTTAAGTAGAAAATGTAAAAGGCTTAATCTCCAGCCTTTAGCTTACCTTTGGCAGAGGATCCAAAAGGATGTGCTTCCACAGATGCAGCATCTAACATTCAAGCAATCATCAAATGTGGGGAAAAGTTGGTCATAATTGACAAATTGGTATGTATTTTTTATGGAAATTATAGCGTAGTCAAAAATGTAGCAGCTTTGGGTTTAGAACCAGATAAATATCTAGGAAAAACTCTGCATGAAATGAAGCCTTATCTTTTAGGGCTTTCTAACAAGTATGGAGTTCAGGTATGCGGTGAAGGTAGAGCGTATGAAACATTCACTTTCGATTGCCTCTATGTAAGAAGAAAATAATTATAGATTCCTCAGCAATAGTCATACATCCAGCTGATGCATTTGAACCAGCGACTTAACTGCACTTTTTAGAACTGCACTTGGAGGACAAGGTGTCACCAGGACCCGACAGCTACAAAATCTGTAGACAATTCTTAAAAAGCATTTTAGAACATTGTTGACTAAGCTATCATTTCCATGAAGAATACATACCAGTTTGTCAATTATGACCAACTTTTCCCCACATTTAATGACTTAGAAAGATGTACTTGTTTCCAGAAGAAATTAGTGGAATTGTTAATTAATTGGGAAAATATTAATTTCATTCAGTAATGCTGCCTACTTCTTCCTAATTCATTTTCCTTTTTTAAAACATATCTCACTATGATATCTGTGTCATAGGGAGAAAAAAATATGTATCCTTTTTCCTTTATCTCCAGTTCCCGTTTTGTAACATTGCATCATCACATTAATTTCTTTTCCTCTTTTTCTTTCATTTTTCTATTTCTGTCATTTATGTCATGATGCTGAAACACCTGCAAATGAAGGTGAAGAGAGTTGGTTTATTTAGTCAATAAACTTATTCTGCTAGTTGTCACCAAAGTAATGTATCATTTTTGTTTTGAATATATTAATTATTCAAGAATAAAGAATTTCAGCATAGCTGGACAATCAGGAAGACTATTATAACTGGTTACTTTTTTCTTTTTGATTACTTTTGAGATAGTGTCTTGCTATATAATTCCAGATAACCTCAGGTCACTATGTAGCCCAAGCCTTCAACTCACAGTGATCCTCCTGCCTCAGCCTCCCAAGTGCTGTGGTTAGAGGCATGTGCCACCATACCCAGCTATAACTGGTTATTTTATGACTGATTTTAAAAACACAGCCTTCAGGATCAGGGATATAGCTCAGTGGCACTAGTGCTTGCTTGGCAAGCACAAAGTCCTGAGTTCGATACAAACAAAACAATTGGATAAGCATAAAAATGCAACTTTCAAACATTATTTATGCTTACCTTAGAGAACTTTTAGAAAAACAATAATACCTTTATCAATAATACTTTTTGTTTCACAGCAAATTTGAACAAGAAATGTAATTCCTTTATATATTCCCTACCTCTGCACAACCACAGCTACTCCGCTGTCTGCACCTTGCCAGAGTGGTACATTTGTTACAACTGACGAACCTACTTTGATGAACCAAAAGTCCACACCTTGCATTATGTTCACTCTTGTGTTTTATATTGTACGGTTTTGACAAATGTCTAATGACATATAGCTATCTGTGCTCCAACTGTTCAAGCCTCCTTTCCCTGTAGACCTTAGTGACTATTGATCTTTTTACTCTCACCGTAATTTAATCTTGCAGAATGGTGCATAACTGAAATTGTACAATTTGTAGCCTTTTCAGATTAGCTTGTCTCACTTTTAATATGCATTTAGATTCCCTTGTGTCTTATTATGACCAATACCTCATTACTTTTTGATACTGAATAATATTCTGTTGTCTTTATATACCAAAGTTCATTTTATCCATCAACTTTCCAAAGAATACCTTGGTTGTTGCCATTTCTTTTGGCACTTATAAAGTCATTATAAATGTATAAACAAATACTACAAAAAATTTAATAAATATTACTTTTCAAAATTTATTGCCAGGAACAACACATCAAAGATGCATTTTTATGTTCATAGAAAACTAATAGGACAATACAAAATATCTTCATGGTCTCAAAGGTGAACCCACAAGATTACTCTGTTTTATAAGCCTTTTTGATTTTAAACTTTGTAATAGCACTTTGATTTCCTCACTTAAGGCAGGCAGTGTACTCTATGGTAAATCTAAACAGTGGTCTTACTGGACATTTTATGCTTCAAGTATTCAACTAGCTTATTAGAATACTCCCTAAATGCAGTAGATAACAAAAAAAAACCATCAGATTTATAAGTGGTTCAGTATTACATACAAATGGTGAAAATAAATCAGAATTTACAAAATAAGATTGGTGTGCTTCCAACTTCACACAATTAATTGGATATTTTTAATAATACAGAATTTATCTGTGTACAGAATTTAACTGTGAATATAAATTTCCAGTTCAGTTGTGTAACTACTAAGGATCATGGATACTGAATCATAAGAGAATGGTAAGGAGATGTCTAGTTTTTAAAGAAATTTTCATAGTAGTGGTACTATTTTGCTTTCCTGCCAGCAATTAATGAGCATTGGGTATTCCCCATGTTTTGGACTTTTTAACCTTGTTGTTTTTAGTTTATAATTGCCTAATGATTTCCAATGTTGATTGTGTTTCCATGTACATTTACCATCCATATATTTTCTTTTATGAAATTTATCTTTATATCTTTTGCCCACTTTTAATTTTTTTATTATTGACCTTTAAGAGCCTCTGTATATTTTGGATAACAGTACTTTATTAGATATATCAGCCACTTTTTCTGGCACTGGGATGTGATAGCCAACATCCGCACTTTAAAGGACTGGAGTTTTAATTTAGCTGACAGTTTCAAAACAGAGATTCAGTCCATGATTGGGTTTCAGGAGAGTCTGTCCACATTGTGGTCCAAGGCAGTATTGTCATGGTAAAAAAAGTTTGACAGAATTAAGCTATGTAGTTCCATGGCAGCCAGGAAGCAGAACAAGAGAACAATGATAGGAAGGAAGGGACAAGGGACAGGATATAGTATCAGCATAAGACCTCCATTATCCACCCAGACACACCTAGAGGTGTACCCCACCGATTCCCTGGGCAGCTCCCAAGTCAATCAAGTTGACAAAATTAAGCTTGATCACCACATAGGACACCATGTACAAATATTTTCTCCCATTCTGCAGTGTCTTCTCTCATTTTCTCTCTGCTCTCACAGAGCAGAAGTTTTAAATTTTAATCTATTTAATGTTCCATCTAAAAACTCATACTCAACTGAAGGTTATCTAGATTTTATCTTATGTTCTAGGAGTTTGATTGTTTCATGTTTAACGTTTAAGTCTATAATACATTTGAATTTTGGTAAGAGATGTAAAGGATTTCTTTTTATATAGATAATGGTTGTTCCAGTATGATTTTTTCAGAAAAGTATCTTTTCTCCATTGGAATGCCTTTTTCTTTTGTATATTTGTGTGGTGTCTTTCTGCTCTGTTTGCTTTGCTCTTGATGTCTTTGTCTTTTGTTTTGCAAATATCACATGGTTTTAGTTATTGTAAGTTTATAGTAAGCCTTAAAGTCAAATAATATCTGTCTTCTAACTTAAGTTTTTCAATATTGTATTATTGCTTCTTCATATAAATGTTAAAGACAGATATTTTGTGTTATTATGCACAAAATACCTTGCTCAGATTTCATTGGGGTTAAACTGAGTCTGTAAATCAAAATTGGCTTACATGGTGATATTGTTTCTTTCATCTTTTCTTTAATTTGTAGTTAAGATTTATTTGACCATTGTTGTTTATTTTTTCTTGTACAACAAACTTTATTTTGAATACTTAATCACTGATTCAAAAATCTTATTGCATAGTTAAAATTGTTTCTAACAAAATTGATATTACATGGGTTTAAAAAAAGAATAAAATACAAAATTTCTTTTACTTTCCACAACTACACCATGAGATAAATGTTATCGTCTTCTTTTACAGCTGAAGATCACACAGGAACTGATGATGCAGGCAATAAGTAGATTGAAAGTCTACATGTCCCACCCTGTCCTCATGGACTCAGGCCAAGTGGCACTAAAGCCATAGGTAGTTCTTGACAAGGACAAAGCTGTAGGCACATGCTCTTCTCTACTCCAGAAAGAAGAGGGTTTTATTTTCAGATTTCCTTCAACTTGCAAGAAATAAAGACCTTAGCATTTCCTCATCTTAAGAATATCAGAGAGAATGAAGGTGACCTTTGGTGAGCTCAATAAGAGGTATGGATCTAAGAATCTGCAGAAGCAAGAAAAATGAACATTTCATAGCTACTTACTTGCCCCCAACAGGCAGGGGTATGCAAGTATTCAAATTGCTAGATAGGAACAACATGCTGTGTTACACTTTAGAAATGAACTCGTGGCTATAAATGGTCCCAACTGTGAATATCCCTGACACAAACTGATTAGGTTACCAGAGAAATGTCCACACAAATACACAGACACACACACACACACACACACACACACACGTATATGTTTGTGTTCATTCAATACTAATTATTTGCACACTATGGATTTGTGAACACATTTCCATTTCTATGTTAAAATTTATTTGTAACCCTAAAGTCTATTTTCATGTGACTTCCATAGTCATTCACAAGCATGTCATGAGGAGTGAGAAACCTGTCATCTTATGCCCACATCTATCCCCAAACTGAGGTCAAACAAGGTCATGTTCCTCCATCTTGTTTCAGCTTTCATACTTAAAACATTTCCTAAGTTATTAGTACTATATCATTCACATGTTTATGCTTTTTGTTGGTGAGCTCACTGATTAAAATGACCCTCAAGCACCATGCTGAAGTACAGTACCATCTAATGTTCTGAAGAGCAAGAAGGCCACAGTAGGTTGTGTGGAGAAAATACGCATGTTGGATAAGCTTTATCCAGGCCTGTATTAGTGCTGTTAGCTGCAAGCTCAGCATTAATGGATCAATAGCATATATTACTTAGGTATCCAAAATAAAGACATTGTTAAAATGAATCTATGCCCTGACCTGTTGACAAAAGTATTGATAGGAGGCATACAAGAGCCTAACCCTATTACCTCTGAGAACCATGGTTCAATAATGACTAACTTTATAAATTAGTGAATTGCTAGTTCAGCAAAATGGAGGCTTTATAGAACATAACTGTCATGGGTAACAAGGATTATCTCTATATTTATATGTGTAGAACGTATGTGTATATACATACTTGTGCACTGACTTATGCTAATTTACTGAGACCTTAGAAGTTTAATTCTGTATTATTTAATAATAAATGATACTTGGAGGAAATTGTCATTCAGTTAAGTACATTTTTCATAGTTAGGGCTAAAAACCTTTTGTTGATCAACAGTAATTTGTGCCAACATGGGAATGTTACTTAACTACTGTTAAGAAGAGTGGGAGTATCTATGCTATGAGATTTGTGACTCTTGGGCAAAACATTTACTTGGAACATGATTACATTCCAAGCAACAGTTTCATTCCAGACATCTGCCCAAGAGTTCGTTATCTAGGTAATAAATGGATTTTTTAAACATATTTGGTCCAAATCTTTTTGGCTGTTTATCTTTTCACACCAAGTCAAACTGACTGAGTCAGAGCTACCACTTGCAGACTAGCACTGCATTTCCAGCAAGCCTGGCTGAATTCTGCCAGACCTCTCCTCTCCCTGCCAGCACTTAAAGGGGAGTAAGACACCTGTCAGTTCGTTTATCTCCTTGCAGCAATTGCCAGCCAGGAGCTTCCCAGCAACTCCCAGTTCTCCATGTTTGCTCTGATGCACAGTTTCAACTCATCTTGATTCTGGGAGAGAAGTCAACTCAAGGAAGCAATTAAAGTGTAACACAAGTATTAGTTAAAAACAAATTTAATTAATCATTTTTTTCAAATATTCTTAGTGTTAGGGTTAGGGTTAGGATATGGGTTAAGGATAAGATTCAGGTTAGCATTATGGGTTGGATTTAGAGTTAGAGTTAGAATCAGGTGGAGGCTAGAATTATTGGTAGGATTAGTGTTATGGTAGGATTAGGCATAGGGTTATGAGTTAGATACAATGACTTTATTATTAGAGTCATTGTTAGGGGTAGGGTTAGTGATATGGTTAGGGCTAGGGTTTGGTTTCAGGTTAGGGTTAGTATTAGGTTTAGGTACTTGATATTTTTGTTGTTAATTTTATTGGTAAAGTTTGAACATGCCTGGTGACCACATTCATCATAGAAGATTCGCACCTGTACATAGCATATCTTGATTCTTCTCCCCGGTCCATTGTCACCCTTCCCTTTAACCCTTCTTCTCCTCATCTAAAATGTTTTGTTTCCATTTTTATTTCTATTCTCTTTTTTCCTTTTCCTTTCTTCTCCCTCCCACTTTGTTCTTCTTCTTAATTGAAGATTTTCTTTCCATTTTTCAATGTCTATTATAAATTTTAGTCCTTATTGCACTTTCTGTTTCATATGCCAGAGAAAAAGTGTGGTATTTATGCTTGTATGTCTGATTAATTCACTTAAAAATAAACTTAATTTAAAATTCTCTTTTGTATTTTTTATTTTAAAGAGAATAAAAGCAAGCAAAGTAAAACAGAATAAAGCCAATCAAAACAAAGCTGTGTAAATGATACAGGATTTCAAAACAAGATTATAAAAAATCAATATGGCTACCATAATGCCTCTTGTCTTTAAAATAGCTGCTCATACCATCAGACATATGAAAATTATAGAAAATAGAGCAGAAGAGAACCAACCAAAATGAAACAATGAACACAATACAACACAGTAATAAAACCAACAATAACCACCATAATATGTCTTATCATTGAAATAGCTGCTCATGCCATCAGATATAATAAAATAAAATAAGACAAAACAGAATAAAACCAACCCCCTCCAAAAAAAAACCAGTGAAAATGATACAGGACTTTAAAATAAGATAATAGTGAATTAACAATGGCTACCACCTTCAGAAGCAGATCCCCTATGCATGCTATAGTGAATATTGCTATCTTCTAAATAGATGATCAGATTACTGGCTTTTGGCCTGCAACGTCAATGAAATACTAAACTCTACAAGCATTAAGGTGTAATTTACTTCAATAGCAATCTTGTCAGCCTGTGTTTCTCGAGATCAGTGGGGGTGGGGGTGCTTGGGTCGTCTTGTCTCCCAGCCTTTGCATTGGGAAGGGCTGGCATCTGGCTGTCTTTTCTGTGGCCCACACATGGTGCCAACTCAGGAAGTGGGTGGCTTCTTGTTCTCCTACCTGCGGCCCACAACAGGTGCTGCCTAACAGGAATGTGTTGGTGTCTGGTTGTCCTCCCCATGGCCCATGCCAAAAGTATATTTAATTTAAAATTTAAAGGTAAAGTTGTCAGTTTATGTGTTTGTCTTCATAGTTAAGTGGCCTTATAAAAAATAGCATATGTGACAGAAAGAACCCTTGACTAGCAAACAGGATTGTATTTTCATGCATGACATTAGTTAACTAGGGGATGATTCAAGTAGGCCCTAATCTTATTCTCTGTGATGGCTGAAGTTGGACATAATATTCCTTAATGTCTACACACAGGAAAGAAACTGTTCAAAAGGGAAGGGGAGTAGAGATAGGGGAGAGGGAAAGGAAGGAAAAAGAATAAAATGAGAAAAGGAAGGTTAAAATGGAAACAAATCTTTGTAAATGAGAAGAAGAAGGGTTGAAGGAAGGAGAAGGAAATGTGAAAAAAAGAGGAATCAAGATATATCATGTAGTGGCTGCACCAGTCTACACTCCCACCAAAAGTGGAGCAGTGTTCCTTTTCACCGCAGCCTCGCCAACATTTGTTATCCAGTGATTTCTTGATGGCAGCTATTCTTTCCAGAGTGAGATGAAATCTCAATGTTGTTTTAATTTGCATTTCGTGAATGACCAGGAATGGTGAAAATTTCTTCATGTATTTATTTGCCATTTGTATATCTTCATCTGAGAACTGTGTGCTCATCTCAGATGCCCATTTTTGGGGAGGGCCTTTGAATTTGGGTGTTTGATGCTTTTCAGTTCTTTATATGCTCTGGATATAAGTCGTTTGTCTGAGGGATTGCTGGCTAAAATTCTTTCCCATTCTGTGGGTTTTCTTTGCACTCTTGGTGATTTCTATTGAAGTGCAAAAACTTTTCAGTAATATGAGATCTCAGTTGTTGATTCTTTGAAGTGTTTCCTGTGTAGTTTGCATTTTGTTCATGAATTTTCTGCCCACTCCTATGTCTCAAAGACTTCTACCTACAAATCAGTATGTAGATTTCTCAGAAGACTAGGATTGGAACTTCCATTCAATCCAGCTATTCCCCTTCTAGATATTTTCGCAGAAAAACTGAAAAGGTCACATCACAGTGATATATGTGCACCCATGTTCATAACAGCACAATTTGTAATAGCTAAATCTTAGGAACAACCAAGATGCCCATCAACCTCAGAGTGGATGAAAAAGATGTGGTATTTTTATGCAATGGAATATTACTCAGCTATGAATAAGGATGATCTTGAGGCCTTCATAGGGAAATGGAGACAACTTGAGACTATCCTCATAAGTGAAATAAATAAGAATCATATTTATAAATATCTCATTGTATCCCTAGTGTAAAAAAGAAATAGGAACTATAGGAGTAATAAAACCCAAAATGTGTAATTGCTGTTGTCAAAAAGAGAGGAAAAGGAAGTGCTCTAAAGGATATAATTGCATGTATGTTTAAGTGTAGGATTTATAATCATATTACTAAGTTTTTGTTGGATAGTTGAACAGAACTGTTTGCAGTCTCACTGTTTGAATGTCCACTTTGTATGCTTTTGTTTTGTAACTTGAACAACTATTTCTAAGATGACAGTATGTAATATATCAACTAGTGATTTCTTACTATTTATTTTTTTGAAATTCTGTATTATTTCTACCCTTTTTTCTGTTTTGCTTTTTTTCTCTTTAAATAAAAAAATTTTTTAAGGTATTAAAAAAAGATATATCATGTAGAGGTACAAGTTCCCTATGACAATGTGTGATCATTATGCATATTGAAATTATACAAATAAACTTAATTTAAGAAAAACAGTTCTCATACTCTTTACTTCTAACTGATGTTGGCTAATCTTGAGCTTTTTCTGGTTATCCTGACATTAGAAAGACCTCTTACATGAGTTAGACCCAAAAAATGATTGAGAGTACTGTATACTCATTTCCATTGCATCAAAAATAGTCTTATCTGATCCTGTTTGCAGAATAATACATTAGTTTTTCTCCATGTCATTCTCAGAGATTATGGATGTTGACAGTCTATTAATTCATGCGTTCCACAAATCTCATTGATCCCTATTAAGTCATAGGCACACATTCAACCAGCCATTGTCCTTATCTGTCAGCCAATCCATGTCACAGGAGTGCCCTGAGTTTGATAATAATCTGGTGATCAAGGTATGTTAATCATTCAGTAGCCTATCAAATTATATTCATTAAAAGTATGCTCAACATTTTAAAATGGAAGAAGGGTCAACAATAAACAGCAATGTTCCTCTATGTATCTCAAAGGTAAAGAACTAATTTGTATTTTATCAGCTACATGACAGAATCAGGTGTAGTGAACTGAGTTAATTAAACTTAAATGGTGTCACATATTTAATTTTTCCTGGAATTTATTTTAGAGGCTATAAAAACTGCCCCTCCCAAGAACAACTCCTGTGCCACACAGGACCTACGTGCCTGTCCCAGAGGTAGTAATCTGGTTTGTTGCTGTTGTTATTTTCTTTTCATTTTTCTTTTAATAACTAATAATCAAATGAATTGGCAGGTATTTATTAAATAGTTTACTCTAAGGCTGTGGTTTCTTATGCTCTAAATACCCAAATATTTATCTTATTCTTTTAGCAATTTTTGTAACCTCTTCAACACCCTTTTTGAAACAAGGTAAAGTAGAAATAAACTAATTTAATTAAGATTGGAATGTTTCTATGTTCCAATATTGCTAATGGTATCTTGCATCTCCTTACATTTTGTCCTGACTAGATTTGCTTTTTTTCCCCCAAAGGGGGAAAGTTCTTCTAAATATATAATTTTCTATGTAAAGAATTATGTACTTCTTTTCACTAGATTTTGTACAATCTCTTATATAAATTGTTTGGTAAAGCAACTATATTTCCCACTAATTTACGTTATAATCTCAAACTGCTTTTCTTAATTTATAAAATTTTCTTCAACAGGAACCTTATTATTCTCATTTTGGGGCCTTCTCCTAGTCTTTGATAGTTCCAAACACTGTGATAGTTCCAAATTTATGAACATTTTTGGTGAACTTTTTTATAACCTAAATATAGCATATATATCTGTTCCTCATTAATCTGTCCTGTACATTCATACTTTCCTTAACTTGTAGCTTATTAAAGTGGGATACTCTTACAAATATGCACACAGGTCTTCAAACACAAAGGTTATGGTTTGACAATAAATACATTCCAATCACTTAGAATATGGGAGAATAATATCACATGTCTCTAATTTTGCTTCATGCAAACAAGTTAATACAGCAAAAATTGTATTAATAGTCAACATGAGTTTCTTTTTTTCTTCTTTCTTTCTCTCTTTTGGAGACAGGGTCCGTCCTGCTATGTAGTGCACGCTGGCCTTGAACTTGCTTATGTAGTCCAGGCAGGTGTCAAACTCATGCCGATCCACCTGCTTTACCCTTCCAAGGGTTATTTTTTCTTGTGAAATAAAAATGAGCTTCATATAACAACATAGTCTTATGAAGTATTTGTATCACTTTAGCTATGCTAATTGAGAGTAAGACATTATGGAGTTCATTCTGAGTCCTAAATCTACAATCCTTCCTTAGATCTACTTCAAAGAGGGAATATTAACATCTCATGTTTTAATTTCTCATGGAAAGGAAATTATTTATGTTAAGTATATGTTCAAATTAATCTAAGGAATCTAAGGTCTTGCTAAACAGTTTAGCTGATTTTTTTCCTAAAGTAAATATGTCAAGAGTTTTTTTATACACACAATATAAACTCTTTAAAAAGTTTTTCTTACACAAAATATGCTTTAAGAGTTTTTTTAAAGTAAATACTTCAAATCAAGCATTATTTTGTGTGATCTTGTATTGTCTTAAAACTTAATCATAATTAACTTGCTTTCCCAAGTTTGAAAGAAGGAGCTTCTCTTACAAGGAGACCCTTGCCACTTAGTGCTATGCTCGAAGGCTGTGTTTCAGAGATATTTTCTACAGTGAGTACTGTGTTCAAAGTGAGGTAGGTAATTAGGTACGATAAGGATGTCTTTACGAGTTGTTTATCACCCAAGGATCTATCTTGTCTTGGGACTACTAATGTGTGGTTGAAGTTTAAATGGTTTGCTCACAGAAGACATTTTTTAAATACATAGCATAATCTTTGACCTTTACTATATCAAGTCAACAAGAGTCCAAGGGTCACTGCTGATCTTTTCTTTTCTCTTCAATAACATCAGACGAATCATGGCAAAAAAATACTAGGAAGTCTGAAATACATGGAGAAGCTGAGTATATTATCGTTTTCTTATTTGTTAGTTTATAAATGTATATGTACTCATAGACATCGTTTGATGAAGAAAATGAGGAACAATATTAAGTAATAGTATCATTTATTACTATCAACCAGATACTATGCTTAGCATTCTATGTAAATATGAATTATTGTATCATAATAATGATGAATAAACTTGCTATCATTTGGCAAGAAAACAATAATAGCCTGACACTAAAAAGTTGACTGGAAATGGGTAAAATGTGATTTGGTTCAAGTACATTTAGGATAGAGACTTAGGAGGCTTTAGTGTTAATCAAATGTCAGGGTGAAGGAGAGAAGCAAGACGACATATATGAAGTGTCTGGCAAGAATTCAGGGGATTTGGATTGGTATTTATGGAAATTAGAAATTGAAGGATAGGATCGAAGATGAAAGGAAAAAGAGCATTTAATTTTGATGTGCTGAGTTTTGCATGGCCATTAGACATGAGCGTCTTTAGCACGCAGATGATCTCTGAACATAGTGTGTATAAGGAATGCTTAAGTCTTCCAGGTACAGGACTCCTAAACATCCATTAATATTGCTTAAAATGAGAAGAGATGCTCAATTTCTGAATTGCTTTTATCACAACCCTAGAACGTACAAGTCTTTGCTATTCTATCTTTGGCATCTTCTGTCATTATCTCCTCTTAGAGAAATCACAGATTTTAAATCAACTGCTTGGGCGAGGGATATAGGTCAGTGGTACAGCACCTGCCTGGCAAATGCAAGGTCCTGAGTTCAATTCCTGGTACCAAAAAATAAACAAATAAATAAAACAAATAAATCAACTGCTTTTCAAATGCTTGGAGCTTACCTTGATCCAGTCATTTTTTTTCCTCTGTACTCTGTTTATGGTAATATGCCCATATAAAAACACAAGAACAGAATACAAAATAATAAAACCAGAACTTTTGGTTTCAGGCAAAATAACTGAGTTGGGCTTTTAGGAAATTTTTGAGTGATATTTAATTTAAACTATTTGCTTCTTCTTTCCTTTTTAATTAATTCCTCTGCTTGGCCTGTGCTGAGGTGGTCAAAACTAATTTGGGATCTCTTTTTCCCAAAGATTAAATTGCTTTTCCTAAGTATCTATGGGTTCTAAAACTTGGTGTCTCTGAGATTCTGGTGCCCATACAAAAAGCACATACATATTCCAACAATCAGTGGATTGTTGTTCGTGAGCGGCGTCAGTTCCTGACCTTTGAGAGGAAGGGCACAGCAGGTCTCTGCACAGGGGGAGGTGATGGAGTTGTTATTACGTTCAAGATGTGTTGAGTTGTCCATCCAGAAAGGCACAAGTCAGGCTCTGTGGTCCACTCAAAAGAGGAGGCTGTGGAATTGGGTCCCCTGTGGACACTATGACTGCCAGTCCTTCCCTCACATCCACTCAGGGGCAGAAGATTCCCAGCTCCTTGATTTGTCAGCATTGACCGTGCCTACCCCATTTGGAGCCTTGGTGTGAGGCTGAGGTGTGGGTGGGGAGGAAGAGGAGGCAGCAGTGCTTCATAGGCTATCAGAGATCTACCCTGTGGAGTGCAGGAGTGAAGGGAGTTGAGGCTTTCCTGGGGCAAATCTAGAAGAGTAGTTATTTGCTTAATATTATCTCACAATCACTGGGATTTTCACTACACACTGCTAAATAAACAGCCAACTATCAATATTACTATTTGAGCCAGGCATGGTGGCATCTGCCTATAAATTCGACACTCGGGAGATGAAGGCAGGAGGATCTCTGTGCGTTTGAGGCCAGGCTGGCCTACATAGTGATTTTAAGTCCAGCCTGAACTGCAAAGGGAGACCCTGTTTCAAGAAACTGAAACAAACAAAAAGACTTGCTATTTGCCCATCACTTTGTAGAATTAAAAACAGAATTTGATACCAATTAAAGAGTCTGAATCTCAATTTATGATAAGGTTGATTCCACAGAGCTATAAAGGAACCATAGAGATCAATCCTAAGGACTTTTAACCTAAAGTCCATAAACTCTTGGAACATTTTGTAAAGCATACTATGTGTATCAAACAAAGTTCACAGGTTCATAGTCTTCCTCTAATTCTCATGTATACAATAAATAATTAAATAAATGAAACACTGGGAAGAGCATACTTGTTCCATATCCTTATTCAGCAAAATGCAACCAAAGAGATTATGTTCTTTCATTTTTCTCTCTTCCTCTTCCTCTTTCCTTCTCCTCCTCCTATTCCTTTCCTTCTCTATCTTTCCTCTTTCCAAAATGACACAACTGTAAGCATGGAATTCATATTGGGTTTAAGTGAATGTTAAAATTGGAAGTGTTCTGCATTAGAAGAACAAAGAAAGCAAAGAATGGGAATGAATTTGGAAGTGCCCTTGAGCTCACGGTGAAGATTATCACTGAATAAACAAACAATGCTATAAATGCTTTTGGAGGTTTAGGCCATCAGTTAATACAGGTGTCTACCCAGCAATCAGGACCTAGCACGTTCTTAACATGTATTTTTTAGTATTCTGATTATTTTGGCAGTTGACTCTTCCTATCTTCAAGAGTGAACATCTTGTGCTTTTATTTGAGATATTTTATCATGTAGCTTGTACTTGTTCTAAACCTTGAAGTCCTCACTGATACTGAAAACGCACCCCATGTGGGCTTTGACACAGACTTGCATAGGTTGGAGTGCTGTTTCCAATGCCACTATACTCGGGGAACCTTGTTTTTTCACATGCAAAATGGCAGTGATTGTAAACTCACTTCAATGGATGGTTATAAGAATTTAGTATGCTAAACTTAATAAAGTGTCTACTATAAAGTGGGGTCTGTCACCCACTAGGTCCTCGCTATAATAGTGACTTCCTACTATCTCTTACTCAGCTCCTGGCTCTGAAAACTATGCAACTGACTCAAAGTGTAGGGAGTGCTTGAGGTAATTTTTTGTGTTGTTCATTCTGTGCTTAAAAAAAAAAAAAAGAACAGTGTTAGAGTCTCACTTACTCTCTATGCTTTTCCATGAGTCCTTAGGCAAACTGATGAGCAGGTCTCACAAGACACTGGGTAAATCCAGCCACAGCTGAACAGCACTTTCTGATGTCAGTGAATATCATAGGGCAGCATTTCTCAAAGTTACTTGCCAATTCTTTTTATAATAAAATCTTGCTACTCTCCTTAGGAATCTTAAAATTTATTTCATCATTTTTATGTAGGGTGTATTTTTAAATAACTGTAAATTAGACACGTCTTAGATCTGTGTTCTAAAGTCTAAAGTTAGATGATAAGAATATAGGCATTTATTACATTATTATTTATATATTTTTGTATTCTTGAAATATTTTACTATAATTCAGAATTACCCCCACATTTTTAATGGTCTAATAATTAGTTTAATAAGGGAAATTTCAATAGTTTCATTTATCAAGTGATATGCACAACATATAAATTTATATTAACTTCAGTATAAAAAGTATGATTTAAAGGAAAATAAATTTTAACTTGACTGTATCTCACATTTTTACTTGGGGACCAAAAATGTATTAAAATAGATTAGAGTATGAGTACAAAATTTAGAATCAACAATTGCTTTCATAAATTCATGTTTAACATTTCTCATTTGACCTCGAAAAATCAATTGGTATCCTTTTTTAGGTAAATACAATTTTTTGTTTCTAAATTACAAGATGAGGAAAGAGATTTCAGTTTTGATTTACAAACATTTCACAAATAACACACTAAGCCTTATTCTCAATGGGAAGAAAATCAAATTGTATGTAAGCACCACAATACTTTTACATTTAAACACAGTTAACAAGCTGGAGACATCCTGATGAGTCATATGAGGCCTTGGAATGCTCCTACAGATCTAGTAAAGCATCTTGAGGCAAATTTGCAGAATTACCATTTCTCTATTTCTCTTCTACTTTCTGTATCTCGAAATTAAATAATGCCTGATTGAAAAAAACTAATATATGACTAAGAACAAAAACATTATAAAGTGATATATGGCTCAAAAATATTGTGGCATTTATAGGAGTTTGATGTGCAAAAATAATGACTGAGTGATTGAGTCATGAAGACATGCTCAGTGCCATGGATACAGAGATTTGCAGTGATACTGATTCCTGATGTTATCAAGCTGCAAATGGGAAAGCTGCCGTGTAATGACAACCTGATCAATAAACAAATTAATTCCACTGCAGGAGACTGGAATTCTTGGAAACGGTAGTACATCTTTTCTGTGGAGGAATGAATAGAATTCAGCAGAACTAGGAGGTTCCCAAAATTAATAAACAATAGCATTATTTTCTACTATTCAGACAGTTATTGCAACAGATAACTCACAGCAGTTGTTTCAGATCATTTCTATTTTTCTTAAGCCTCAGAACCTCCAGTTTTATTATCAGCAGATGGCTTTACTCTCAACCTACTGAGAAGAGCACTGGGCACATATTATGGTATTCCTGCATATGCAGCTTAGAGCTCCACCTAGGCAAGGAGTACCAGGGGCCGAAATCAATGTGTGGAGTCTTGGTGTGGTTTTGTATAGTCTAGTGAGTGGGTTGCTCCCCTTCAACAGAAAAAATTTGAAGCGAGTGAGTGCTTTTGAGTGTTCACAGGGAGACACAAAATCCCTTTCTACCTATTCACAGACTGCAAACAATTTCTGAAGCAATTTCTTCCCCAAACCCAAAAACAATGTGGCCGTCTAGGTAAGATCATGAAGGACAAGTGGATAAAAGAAGCTTATGAGGGAGATGAACAACCATTCATTGAAAAAGAGCTAAACATCTCAGACCTGAACAGAATAAATATGAAGACTACAATGGAATTCTCAGAAAAAAGAAATTCAGGAACCTCTTTCAGAGAGAAAATGTGATGAAAACTCAGTCATCTGTTTCTTCCTGGAGAGCAAATCTTCTGATCTGGACTCCTTTTCCTCCAGTTCTAGCAAATGCCTTTCACTTGCTCAGGTGTGGTCAGGCAGTGACTTCAGCAAAAGCACTGACCAGGCTACTGGTCGCTAAGTGTGAATAAGCCTTGTTTTGCAGCAAGCCTCAGATACTGCACCCTGACAATGATGGACCAGCTATTCCTTCAGCTGTTGCCCACCCAAAGAAGAATCAGAACAGCAATGCAGAGAGAGACCTCAAGAAAGACGACATTCCATCTGCAAGGATGGAAGAACTGTCAAGGACAAGAAAATTGTTACAACCACTTCCCTACCTGGGAACCCAGGTAATCCCAACCAACCAGCTGTTCCTGAACACAAGAAAAACCCTGCCATGCCCTGTAGCAGCAGCACAGATTTGACAGAAATAATGGGGCAAAATTCTTCCTTTTGTGGTGAAAGACCCACTCCAGACAGTTTTGTGGTGATTCACAATGGTCAAAACATCAGCAACATTTCTGAGTAGAGAATAACTGTTGTTTCAACACACATTATTAGCAGTGCAACCACACAGGCAGGCATCCACTTACCAAGGGACAATACCAGTCATATCACTTTGTACTACCAGCCACAGAAAGTTGGAACTGCAGTGCTCAGTGGTCCACATCTATAACACAGCCTCCATCTATAACCCATCCAAGGATATGCCATTGTCCCAGACTGCATGCCTTAGCTCTGCTATTTTTTTCATTAAATTGACATTAAGACTTTTAAGACATTGAAATGTATTTGCCAAACAAATGTGTGAAAAGAAAGAAGCAAAACTCCGAGCCCTCCATTTCACTTGGAGAATGAAATCCACTAGTTTTATTGATCTCAGGGACATTCTGAGGGAGATCAGAAGAGACCTAGAAGCAAATAACTGCCTATATGAGCAGAGGAATCACTTTCATCTCTTCTGCAGCAAATGTGATGGGCCTGGTAAGAAGCCTGTGCAGTGGGATATGGAGTCTGTAGCCTGCCAAGACTTTGCAAATGGGGTTTGTTTCACACAGAAGGCAGGCAGATCTGCATTATTCAAAATAATTGCTTAAAAAATTGCCAGTGAGCTAAAGCTATAGCACACTAATTATCATTTAAATAAAGGGGTAAATATATAGAATATATATTCTATATGCAAATATATAGAATATTTAGGCAATAAAAACTGCATCTTGTAAATCAGGATTTAAAGTTGGAGAATGAGCAAACAATATTCTCATAGTATACATTCCATATTTGAGTTCTCTGTCAAAAGAAAGTTCAAACACATGAATATATTGACACAAGATAAACATCCCTATTCAAAAAGTACCAATAGGAGAAAAACAATGGGACCAAAACAAGTCCAAAATCCAGCAGGGAAAATATTAAGTCCCATAGTTCCATGTCCAACATCTGGGCCAATCAGTGGCAAGACGTGGACTCCAGAGTGTTTGCATAGCTTTACTCCTATAGCATTGCTAGTGGTTACAACTCTCAAGTCTTTTCTCTTGAGCTGGCTTTTTTACTCTTTGTAGTGCTCTTTGAATGGTCCATATCCCTGAGTTTTCCAAAATTCTGAAGTCTCTAGTGCACCTTTCACTTCACACTCATAGCTTCTTAAACTACCTTATCAGGGGAACACTACCTGGCCTCCCAGGGTAGCTTCCAAAATCTGGGTAGAAGCCTTCCTGACCCCACAATTCTTGCATTCTGCATGTGCCTAAACCCCACAACATATGGATGATACCAATGTCTTCTGGTAGTTGGAGCAGTAGCCAAACTTCCTTCTCTTTTAGCTGTAGGGATAGAGTGCCTAGATTGCTGAGCACTATGAACCTAATCCTAAGGAACAAATTTCTGAGGCTACGTCATCTTGGAAAATGGTGAGCTGGGGCTCTGTTCTCATACCAAAGTCTTTCACATTTGCTATTTTGAGGCTTTAAAGAGTAAAGTCCTGCTGCCTCTTATGATGTCTTCAGGATATCTTTTCTGTTGTCTGGTTCCTTTTTAGCCACCAAGTTCTCCTCTGCTCCTTCTTTGAAGTCTGCAGTTTTACTGGTGTTTCCTTTCTGGCTAAATTCAAAACATTTTAAATCATACTGGTGGGATTTGTGGTGTTGATTCTCAACATGAGTTTTACAGTACTTAAGAACCAATAGAAAGTTTATCAACATTGTATTACATAGGAAGCGTACTAGGAAAGAACTTTTACAATTATAATCCTCATTTCTGTAACTGATGTGAGGTTGTAGGTGGTATTTAAATACCTTCTACTACTACCCATTCTGCATTCCCTTGGCCTTCAGCAAGAACATCATAAGGTCTTTGTTCTTTCCTTGGTGTGATGACCCATACCTTCCCTCCTGAAGATTCTGGGTTGTTTGTCATCCTGTCTGACTTAAGCTGTTATAGTTCTTATTTGCCTTAATAACAGGGCAGGGCAATAGTAGGAAGTGCTCTAGGGATCTCCTGCACTCCAAATATATTGTTCCTTTCCTCTACTGTGCGGTAATACTCTGAATTCTCCTTGATACTCTGGGTCAAGCACACCTGCCAACACTGTAACTCCCTTTTTAGCTTGTTTACTCAGAGGTATGAGGAGACCAAAATGATCACAGGGAAGACTAAGCTTCCAGTTCAAAGGAATCATTGTTATACAAACCTTCCCCTCCCTCAGGACTAAGAATTCTAGGTTAGCAGAGCATAAGGTCACGGGGATAGGAAGCATAAATTTTGCTAGTGGATCATTAGGGGTAATGGTCAGTGATATCATTCCTACTTCTACCACTTGATTCCTGGACCCATGAATCTTGGCTGTGGGAGACACAGTAACGTATAGTAGATGCTGATTCAAAGCATGTGCAGCTTTTTTCAGACCTTGCTCCAGCCCTGAAACCTATTGCCACCTAGATGCACTATAATTACATCTTCAAAGGCCATTCCACCTGTCAATCCAGGTGCTCCTGAATGGTGAGGAACATGGTTAGGACAGTGAATTTCATAGCTTGAGCCTATTGCTTCACTTCTTTGGTCATAAAATGTGTTCCTTGTTGAAAGGTAAGACTGTGGAATTCCTAAGTCATTCTGTGAGCCCATAGATGGTAGTTTTGGCAGAAGCACTATGGATAGGGAAGGAAAATCCATATTCAGAATAAATGTCTATCCCAGTAAGGACAAAGTATTTCCATGATGGAAGCAGTCCAATATAATTAACCTGTCATATAGGCCCCAAAAGCTTTTATCTTCCTATTTGAAAAATATGAAATGAGTTCTACTTTATAGTGTTGTCTGATGCTTTTGAGATATAATTTTATATACTCAGATTAAGTTTTATTATTTTCATCATTCTACACAGCATGTGCATAGACTTTTTCACACTTGCACTAGTTTCACATAGCTCAATGTTTTTCCTCATGTTTCATGTCCATCTTCTAGATGAGATTGTTTCTTCATGAGGTTTAGCTTTTGGAAGTCACTACAAGGAGAATCTTCCTCAGCAATAGAATTTGTTTTGTTGTTTGTGAGAAAATGTCTTTGCCTTTATTCTTAAGTAATAATGTAGAAAAATACAATACTATAAGTAAACAGTGATTTTCTTTCAGCACATTGAAGATATCTCTTTGAATTTGTTGTAATGAGTTTATGGATAGTTGAATTCGATTTCCATGTTGACTAGTTGTACATAATTGAATAGGATTTAAAAAATTCAATTTACTTATTGTCTCCATTGAAACCTAATTCTATTTTATGTTAAGTATAAATATGTATTTTTAAATGTTTTTATAATATCCCTTTACTTCTAAAGAAAACAAAAAGTCCTTGCACTGGCTATTCAAATGTTAGAGATTCTTTGTGGATGTATTTCAAGAGTTTCACCATAAAAAGACAGGTTTTCTTTTTTCTGCATAAAATATAAACTTTTCCTTGAAATTCTCAATCTTGGAAAAAAAATAGTAGTGCAGTAGAAGAACACAGCTCCAGTCTGTGTTGTTCCATTTTCAAACTATCCAACATGAGACTGTCTGTTATGGCTCATATCTAGAAGTACCCCCAAAGCCTCTCTCTTTTGTAGGTGGGGCATTTCAGAGACTATGTGATGCTGGGATCAAGGATGATATGCTGGGATTGATTCATGGGGTAATGCTAAGAGTAAGGCTTCCCCGCCGCCCCCCAGGTCTAAGTACTACCCGTCATAAAGGTGGGTAGCCTGGATAGGCTATAAGGGACAGACAGATGTTTCCTACTTGTTGCTTGCTGCTTACTGTTTACACTTTGAAGATTTGCTGCTTTCCTGCCTTCTGCCCACCTTGAATTGTTTCTGGAGCCAGCCCCGTCTTCACCCTGTCTTGGAGCCAGCAAACTATGAACTGAAACCTCAATGAACTGTGAGCTACCCATAGTTTCCTCCTTTAACTTTGAGCGTTGGTATTTTGTCTCAGCAGCAGGAGAAGTAACTAAGACACTATGTTGAAGTAAAATGTGCTACAGTGAACAGGCAATACATAGTATAAATTTTAAGTGGTGCTTCGAAATAGAGAAAATGATTTTGGTAAAGAGTTGAGAATTCACATAATGATCTTATATATTTCCTTATAGCATTTCCATTTTTCCTATATATTTTTCTGTTTTTTCATTAAACTGAGGGGAAGTACTCCCCCAGATTTTGTCTCTTTGCAAATATTCTTTTTTTAACCTGACTGTAACTTCTAAATAACAAATGAAACAGTTAAATTTATACTTGACTTAGTCCATGTAGCTTACAGATACATTGTCCGTGAACTATAAGATAAAAACATACACCAGGCTACCTTGAATTCCAGTTTTCTTCTTTTCATGTATTGTCTCTCCCATTCTTACCTCCCTCTTTTGCTCTTTCTCCCTCTTTACTGTTTCAGAAAGTTGATGAGGTCACTTTTGTTTAAAAACACAGCCCAAAACAGAAAACCTCAGTGAATGTTGGGCTGGTTGTTTTCCCATTTCATTTCATTCATTCATTTTAATAGAATTGCTTCATATTGACTAAAGTACTTAGTAGAGCCGTAGAAGCAAAGAAGAATAAAGCAATCACATTCAAGTAAAATTTGGAAAAATGGGAGCAGTATTACAAAGTGTGCCAGTTAAAAAGCGAATCATTGTGTGGTACCTCTTCTCCCATTCCCCGTATTTAATCCATCTCTGCGAGTCCATCATGTCACCTAGTAAGTCCATTTTCTGACTAATTTTTTCCTTTTCTTATGTCAAAGATCAATATTTTGCTAAGATTGTTGTATTTTGGTGTATCAGTTTTGCTATTTGCATTTGCATTTATAATGGCTTTGTTCCAAGACGCAATAAGGCTCATTTTCAGGGGATTTCACTTCTAAAATGCTAAAACTTGTTTTCCATGTAGATCTTATTTTCAGGGAAACATCACATTAATCTCCTGGACACAAATCTGCTGTCTACTAATCATATTGGTGGGTAAGTAAATGCACGCAGACGCACACGTGTATGGGTGTGTTGTGTATGTGCGCATGTGTGCGTGTGTGTCTGTGTGTTTAGCCAGAAGATTGGCACTTAGTCCCCTAAGGCAGGTTTGGAGTCAACCAACCGCCATTGCTCCTTGGTCTTCTGGGGCGCATTATTTCCAGCGACCACTGGAGGCAGCACAGATGCCTAGAGTTCTCCAGTCACATTTGAAGATACTCAAATAATCGCAGCCTCCTCCTCTGCCTTTGGAATTTATTTTCGAGGCCCACTTTGCAATTCTGGTTCATTTCCTGTGTTTAATTCACTCGTTGTAGGTGGCAGATGAAGAGGGGCGATGTTACCACAGAAGCATTCCATGCGGGTGCTTGAGGCAGTGTGAGCTTGGGGGCCTTCCTGGGCTCTGGAGAGACTGCATGGGGGCAGGGTGGGTCTTGCCAATTTTTAGGGTGCTTGATGGAATGTGGAGGGTGAGCTTTTAGCGGGAGCTTGTCCTTCTGCGCGGCTTTTAACTTTCTTATTGGTGCCTGCAGATTAGAAATCAGAAATGTGATATAGACCTAAAATCTGAAAAGCACAAAGGAATTTGCTTAGTGTGGCAGAATGCCTAAGGGGATGGGAGAGGCTGAGGGAGAGCCGTGGAGATGAGGACACAGGAAGGGAGAGTATCTGAGCAGAGGCCAACTCATCATTTCTCTCTGCCCCTGGTTACTCATTTTCCCTTTGTTTCCTTTTTGTCTTTCTTTCTCTAATTTTTTCTTCCTTCTTTTCTTGTCTCCTCTTGGGCATTCTCCACTCAATTGTACATTTTCCTTCTTCTCTTGTGCTTTCTGAATCTCTGTCAGTTTTTTCCTGTGCTCACATTTAGTCAACAGATTAACATTTCTCCTAAATGTGATGAGAGGAACCAAAGGAGGGAAGAGTTTTGTGTTTGTTTAGTAGGACCATCATAAGAAATTATCACAATCTTGGTTGCTTAAAATAACACACATTTATACTCATAGCTCCTGAGGCCAAAAGTTTAAAATGAGGTATTTGCAAGGTCACCCTTTCTCTGGCGACTCTTCGGGAAAATTCCTTCCTTGCTTCTTTCCAGGGCTTGATGGCTCCAGGCATTTCCTGGGCTGTGGCTGCTTAACTCCAGTGCCTGTACCACATCTCATCTTACTACTTTCTCTTTCTGTCTGTGCCCTCTGCAGTGGCAGCTGGCTGACTACTCATAGTTCATGAGTTCGTTGGCTCATTTCAGATGGAAACCATGAGTTGGCAAAGTGTAGCTCTGTGAGTGGCTCTGATGTCACCAGATGACTCTGGATGACGCTGGATGCCAACTCCAGCTGGTGCCAGCCATCACCGTTTGACACTGGCTTGTGTTGGATGCCATAGGTCTGCCAGGTGCTGAGCTTTGTTGGCTGCTAGACCCTGGAGATCTTCAGGGGTGACAGTTCCCAGTGTTGATGGCTCTTTGTTTTGAGACAGCTGCTCTGTAGATATGACACAGGCTAAGACTCTTGAGTAGATTTACAGGAGCTTCATTTATTTCCACCCAAGAAATAAACCTAAAGCAGATTTATAGTACTGCCAATATGAGTCGTTATTTTAACAAAACTGATATTACAGCACAGAAGATTCACTGAAGGGAACCTTCTTAGATTAATCCAGAAAATGTTAAGGGGAGTGATGTTTACATAGCAGCCACAGGCCTGAAGTTGGTTCAAGTACAGGCTTGTCGTTGGTTCAGATTCAGCCCTGCTGATTGGTCCAAGTGCAAGTTTGTGATTAAACCAAGTGGTGAAGAACTCCAGCACTATAGCAGTTGTCAAGGCATCAATTCAGCTGAAGTGCAGGGTGAGGCAAACTGATTCATAGCTGTCATATCTCTGTAAAAAAAAAATGGCTGGACTGAAAAGAGGGAATCTTTAGGAGGGCTACCTGCTTTCATTAGGGGTAACTGGGCTTTGCAGAGTTGGAGATGTTAACAATGGGCACAGAATCCTTCCCCGTCCCCAATCTTAGGCAAGTCCAGGTGCCATTCCCCTTGTTCAAAGAGGTGTTTGAAGTGGTGGGAGCATGGCAGGGTCATGATGGCTCACAGGGGCCTGGAAAAGAGTACTGAGGCCAGTGGTCCCAGTTGATAGGGTGGGAGGGGTGGAAGGGAAGTTATGGGAGAGGTCTAGTTATCTAAGGCCCACCAAGATAATCCAGGATGAACTCATTTTAAAAATCCCCTACTAAATTACAATTGTAAAAACACTTTCTCCAAGTGAGGCTGTGGCCATAGATTCCGAATGATAAGATGTATCTTTATTCAATTCACTATAGTTATTGGCATGAATGATTGCTTAGCTTTTGATAATGTACTATTATATTTTAACAAACATGATCCAAATGCTCACGATAAGACATATCTTCAACTCTACACCCTGTATTATCAAGTTAGAAGCCTTTAGGGAAGGGGGGGGGCTATCTTTCTGTGTCACACCATGAAAATTGGAATATTGAACAAATAAAGCTGAGATTTTCTTCATGTCCTGCACTTTGTAATTATAACTCTTCAGTCTTGGACCTTAGTGGTTATCAACTTTGATCTGTATTAGGTGTCATAAATTTCTGTTTTGTTTTTGGAGAAGGATCTCACTATGTCATTCAAGCTGTCTTCACACTATACCTCCTCTTTCTTAGCCTTAGAAGTGCCAGCATCACAGGCGTGCATCTCTGCCTGGAAGAAATCTTCCTTCTTATTTGTACAAAACTCTGAATGATGAGTTCTGGTTTGCAAAAGATTTCTTTTTTGTGTGCTTTCTTGTTTGTATCAGGGATCGAACTCTCAACCTTGAACTTACCAGGCAAGTTCTTGAGCCACTGAGCTAAATCTCTGGCCCAGGATTTCCTTTGTTTCCCTTGTCCATAAATCTTAGTCCATAAGTTAGATAGAAACAGACACAGCTGCTATTGAGCTGGGTAATTCTGGTGTCTTGAAGGCTCTCTCATGCCTCTTCAGTTAGTGGCCGCTATGACAGATGGCCTCAGCATTGCAGGTTGCTTCTGTGCCATGTGGTCTTTCTCCTCCAACAGGCTAAACCAGAAGTGTCTTAGATCAAGTTGGAATTAGGATTCTGAGAGAGAGTTGAAGCTGACAAGGCCTAATGAGGTCTAGATTTGGTGTAAGGGACAGCACTGTATCATTCCAAAATTCTTACGTTGAAGCCCTCACTCTGTGATGTGATAGGACCAATAGAGATAATATAGATTAAATGAAGTCAGAAATTTGGGCCCTAATCTGATGGCAACACTACATTTTCATAGCTAAGAAAGCTTAAAAGTAAAAATCTGAATGGGTATCCTACTCAGCTCAAAAACAAAAAGTCCGATGGATGAGTAGAAGGAAGGATGCAAATCAGACTGGGTTTGGTAAATGTTATAGTCATCATTTGCAAGGGAATAGATTCAATATGGGACATGTAATTTATGAGGTTGTTTTATAGTATTTACCCAAAAAGTCAAATACACAAGAGTGCAATAGATCTCTCCACACAAGAGACCCAAAGAATTCAGCTGAAGGCCTGGATCCCACGGCAAATATCCTGCATGAGTTCAGCTGAAGACCTAAAGTCCATGGCAATGTTCTCCATGAATCATACTGGAGAGTCCAACTAGAGTCCATGACAATGTCTCATGCGAATCTGTATCAAGGACCTGAACTGGCAAGACAAAGGTCAATGGTGGAAGCTAGAAAGTCTGTATCAGTGGAATGAAGGGTCTGTGCCACTAGGCTGAGGAATTTGCACTGGAGCCAGGAAGCAATGCTCAAGACAAGGACCAGAGCTTCCCTGAAGAGAACCACAGTCATTCTCAGTGACAGCAGGGACTCAGGCTTCTCCGATGATGAGAACAGCTGAGTTCATACCAGGAAAACCCGTGTGACAAGCTTCTCCAGGAGAATCAACAGCATACCATCTTCCCCTCCAGTTCTCCTTTTATGCTGCTGGCAGCAGTCTTTATGTGCGTCTTCTACACGCAGAACTATGCTGACTTGGTGCAGCTGGGTAGTCTAAGCTGATCATTATTTAACCCACCACAGTGAACTTGTCATCCATGTTTGTCACTTTTCTGAGAGACCAAGGAAAAAAGTGGGTTCCTGATTCAAAAGAGGCACAGCCCGTGTTGGCAGACCTACAGCTATATCAATCAACTCTCTTCTTGTGGAAAAAGCTCCCATAAATCCTAAATTATGTTTGGGGGCAGCAGCCTTGCTCCACGGAAGACTGACTGTACAGGGAAGAGCGCGTTTTCATCTCCCTGGTTGATGCAGAGCTTGTAAGCAGTGCTACCACTGGCAATCATGATTTTTTTAAAAGGTAATACTTTAGAGGGCCGGGGATGTAGCTCAGCAGTGCAGCACCTTCCTAGCAAGTGCAAGGTCCTGAGTTTGATCTCTGGTACCAAAAAAGACCAAAAAGAAAAAAAAAAAATTCTGTAGGGGCAGGTACAGAGGAAAGCGAGTGCTTCTACCCCAGCAGAGATCAAGGTGAATTTCAGCATCCTCCTACTGGTGTGGCTAAACCCAGCTCTCTAGTTTTAGGGTGGAGGCAGGCTGGTCCCCAGGAAATGAAACTTTGAGAAGTCAAAGAGGTTGAGAGAGTAGGAAATGGGCCTACAAAATAGAAAGCCTCCACTATCAGCTTGACTCTAGGATCTTGGGGAGATCCTCATTTCATCAAGGGATGATTCAGACTGACTAGTCTGGTACTCTGTGAACTCAGGGGGCTAAGGGATGAAGCATCACATCTGCTGGTCATTGACCCACAAGCAAAGTCACTGAGTTGCTCAGGATACGACACATCTTTTTCTTTGTCTTCTTGAGACAGGGTCTTACTATGCAGTTCAGGCTGGTCTTGAGCTCACTTTGTGTCCCATACTGGTTTTGAACTTGAGACGATCCTCCTGCCTCAGTCTCCCCAGTGCTGGGATTACAAATGTGCACCACAACACCTAGTCGATACGGAGAATTTTAACACACTAGGTAACTAGTGTTGCCTGAGAGGTAGTTAATGAATCAAAATATCCTAAATTGTTCTTGAATGAGCCAACACCTGTCTTTTATTACAGTGTATCGCAGGGTAAGCTTACAATCCTATTTTCTTTCTGCATCTGCAGTTTAATTCATTCCTTAGTACCTAATAGGACTATTGAATAATTAAAGGATGAATAAACTCATTAAATATTTCATGAATGAATAAATAAATGAATTACATAGTAAAAGTTTAAACACATGAAGTGCACAAAATATCTTTGCCCTCTTTATTTTTTTTTGTCCCAAGGGTATGTATGTACTATGTACTCAATATTTGTTGAATTTCACTGCTTATAAAGTCCAGAAATTAAATATGGCATTTAAAAATAAATCAGCTAAATGTCCTTACAACTAAATGTTGAATGGGTAAAATTCTACTGTTCAGTCCTGAGAAGCCCTAGCTCTGTGCTAAAAACAGCTGACATCTTCCTTCTAATGTTGTCTGATACTTACAGTGTTAGCTAAGTCAGCATCAGTAGTGGCCTCCTTTTTAAATCACATCCAACTGGGGAAGGTGTAGGGTCCCAGGGAACCTCTTTTCCAAGCTCTTAGGGCTTCCTGGAGACTTTCGATTGACTACACATTCCACTCCATGGCTGCCAATGTTCCCCTGCCTCAACTTGCCAATGTAAACCCTGAGAGTGCATCTCAGTGTGAAAGAAACTTAGAATACATCCAAGGGGGAGAAGATGGAAGCAACTGGCTTTGATCGAAGGCCACTTTGCTGTAATTCAGCCCAAGAAAACCTCCCACAACAGGTGATCTATCGAGACTCTAGGCTTCGAAACCCAAGGGGGCTCCTGAGGCCAGCCTAGAATTCCACTCTGATTGCCCCTGGAAAGCCGTCCTGATGTAAAACCCCAGGTCCCACTCACCAGACAGAGGCTGACAGCTTGGATAAACTGTATAGACTGTGAGCATGAAGCCGCCTCCTACTCTTTCTGCCGTCTTCAAGATCACAGATACAGGGAGAGTGGTCATTCCCAAGGGTTTAGAGGTTTTATTGCTGACAAGAAGAGCACTTATGGAGATAAGTACCCTACACTAGGCCCAGGTATATCTGAACTTACCTGTTTTTATGTCTCCACCAAGTGAATTTTCTCTTCATTTTTCTATTTCACCTCCCCCACTTCAGAGGATCTGGTAACACTTGAAGTGCATTCTCTAAGCAACCTCAGACTCGATGCATTTTTGAACATAAAAATGAGAGCACAGAGTCTTATACTCTCTCTTTGTCATCCCAAGACTGGATCTATGGGCATCTTTCTGCATCTGTTAAGGAATTCCTCATGCAAACTGTCACTGAGCCTTTCCAACAGCCTCATAACCACAACTGTTCTAAAAATAGAGTTCTTAGGGATCCTAGAGAGTGGGACCCTTACATTTAAAAAATCTCTCTCTCTCTTTCTTTTTCCCTCTCCCTCCCTTTTCTTTCTTTCCTTCCCTTCTTCTCTTTCTTCTTCCTTCCTTCTTTCTTTCCCTCCTTCTATCCTTCCTTGCTGTGTAGGATTGGAACCCAGGACATTGTGAATGTTAGGCAACACTGAGCTACATGCCCAGTCCAAAGATTGTTTTTAAAGGAAAATAGGGAAATAATTCCTTCAGGCCACTTTTAGTCAGTTGCTCAGGAGTGAGAAGAAAAATAGCCCCAATTACTGACAGCTTGTGTGATATGTGCTGGAAGGTGCCTTTAGTTCACACAAACACCACAAAGTGCTTTATTCCTTACACTGACTGACAGGGAAACAGAGCCAGCTGAGGTGATGTCAAAGAAGCACCATTTATGTATGGTTTCTCAAACTGCAGAAATCTCCCCCAAATCATTGGAAGCCTGCAAAGAAAGGACATATCTGAAGAGACTTACCAAACTCCTTAGTAACCTTATTCCCAGGAAAAAGCTCAATGACTTTGGATTACCTAAAGGATATTGTCATATAAGAAGGTATAAAGCAGAAGAAGCTGTGCTTTGAGGTAGGCCAGCTTGAAAAAAAATTTTCTCCCCCAGGCTGTATTTACCCTGTGATGTTTCCTACAGTATCTTTATCCCTGAAATTCACAGAATTTACCAATTAGAGCTTTAACATTCATTGAAGCAATTCTAGAGGGTGGATTCCAGAAACTTGCTGGTGAGGTACCATAGTGACTTCTCCAATTACTGAGTCACAACTGTGGACTATCCAATAAAACTTAAGAGGCTACAGAGAAGAACATATATGTCTTCAGAGCTCAGTCTTAGCTCAAGAGTTAGTGGTTTCTCACTTACATCTCTTCCCATATTCTTTAGGGGTCTCTTCTTAGTAGTCAATCCCTGCTACATCAATTCCTGTTGAGGATAATAGTTCTTTATATTAAAACTCACTGTTCAAATAATTGTGCTGTTTCTCCCTTCTGATTGGACGCTCACTGATTTGCAACCCTCAGAAATTTCTCTCACAGCCTGTCGCCCCAGAGGGAAAAGAATTGTGACTCTACTAGCTGATGAATCCATTTCTTTGCAGATTAATCTGGAGTTCATGAAGTATGTAAAGAATGAGTGCTGCCTCTTGAATTTCCCTGAGGTCCACAACTAAAAAGGCAGGACATAGGATCACATCTACATGATATGGCCTGCAGTGTTAGATAACACAGGCTCAAACATATATATATATATGTGTGTGTGTGTGTGTGTATCAAGCTATCAGCAATGCTTGAGGGGTGGAGATTCATGACAGTTAATGAGGTATTAGTCAGCTTTCTGTCACTATAACAAAATACCAGAAATTATAAACTTATATGGAGGAAAGGGTTTTTTGGTTCACAATTTCAGAGGTTTCAGTTCATGGCCTCTTGGCCCTGTTGCTTTAGGGACTCTGCTGAGGCAGCATATCACGGTGAAAAGTATGTGGTGAAGGAAGCTATTTACCTCATAGTGGCCAGGAAGCAAAGACAGAAACAAGGGCTCCAAATATTCCCTTACAGAGCATACTCATCAAGGTCCTAACTTCCTAAATGTTCTACTACTTCCCAGTAGCACTACAAGGCGGGGACCAGGCCTTTAATACAGGAGTCTTTGGGAGGTACTCAAAATCCAAATTAGGGTAAATGGGAAGAATTTTGAAGATTAAGTGTTTGCCACGCAAGTGGCGGAGAAAGTATATGTCATACAGAGGCAACAGGACGGAAAGAAGTCTGAAGATATGGCAAGGCACATCAACCACACTAGGAGCTGTCAATCACATGGAACAGCTGGACATGGGTGGCAGCCATTGTGAAGGGGTTTGGCCTTTATCTCGAGGGAATTTAGACATGGGATGGAGAAGAATCAAGAAATGATTGTCTGCAGGACACTGGCAATGCATTCCTGACCTATGACCCCATCAGTAGTGACAGAAAACAGTTTACAGGATTTTGCATGCTTGAGAGTGTGTTATGAGAACAAATGAAATAACAGATGTGAAAGCATACTATTTGTTTTGCAGTGCTGAGACCTCCCATACTCTAAACTCTTGCTCTACTACTGAGCTATACATTTTCAGCTTTAAAGCATACATTTTTAGTACTAGTAAACTACTAGTAATACTAATACATACTACTAAGAAACGATTTCTCAAACTTTTGACTCCAAACATAACCAATATTTTTATGTAGCAGGATCACCCTGATTGTTGTACCAAATGACAACAGTGTAGTGGGAGCACCTGTTACACAGTGTGTAATTCTCAGCCTTCCCTCCCATCTCCCACCTAACAATCAGGACCTGACAGCTGGTACTTTCTGTTTTAAAATAAACAATGAACATTATATGAGTTTACTTTTACAACCAGTGCTTAAAATAGTAGAATACTAAAAGGGAATTTTACAGCTGCGATAGGACATTTATACTCCACTATACGAAGAGTAAACAAATACCCAAGTCATTAAAACTTCAATGGCAAGTCAGAAAGGGGACTGCAACAGGTGTCTTGGAAAAGGAGCTTTCTGCTCTCATTCTTGGAGGATGCACTCTAGAGGTACACTTACTGATGAGACATTAGAAAAATTCGCAATCCAGAACACTTATAGCTCAAGGGAGATTCCTTTGGAAAAGGCAGAGGGAAGCCTTTTTTCCTACATAACCAGGAGGTTAATCTGCTCAGCGCCAGGGACCTTGAGCTTCTTTAACCTGAATCATTCTAGTTTGGGTTACAATTTTTATCTCTTAGGTAAACAGTGATGTTCCACACTGCTGAGATACATGTACTCCATTTTCACATCTTATTATTGCATAAAGTTATACCACCAACTTTGAAATGATTTTGAGCCCACCATTTCAGCTGCAGTACAATCCAACCAAATTCTTTGCTTTGCATACCTGAAAGGACCGTTTCTGTTCTGCCATCTGTCTTAGTTATTATAGCCTGTAGCTACTGTTTGTTCTACAAGAATACTCAGTTATCCTTTGTGAAGGTCTAGCATCCTTATGTTCATTTCTTGTGATAATCTTTTCTCACCGCGAATGCTATGCAGCTTATTTTCCAAGTCTGCATGACCATCTTCTGACAAAGGGATTGGCAAAATATTTTCTGTGCCATCAGAAGCTGGGAAAAGTTTCTGGGCCTCAGCACTACCCCCCAACAACCCTGAACCTTGTAGAAATCCATGTGTGATGCCTCGGAGAAAGAGGAGCATTGGGAGAACAGGTGAAAAGAACATCACCGAAATAGGACACCCAGCAAGTTTGCCCTGGGTTCCACGATTCTTTCTAGTCTATGGCACTTGTGTGTTGTAGTCCAAGTAGCTAAAATACCCTCTGTTCTACTTTCTATCTGCTATTGAAATAAACTTGAACTTCACCTAACAAAGAACCTACCAAATTTTATATAATTATAATAAAATCCTCCTGGAATAACATAGACTTCAAAAAGCCAGTTGCCCCTACCTCCTCTATCAAGCTAGCAGTTTGTGTGTTGATTTGTACTCTGGTTGACACTTCTCAACTAGGAAAGAAATAATAATATTGTCTTTGTTTTCATAAAAGATCCCTCTGGTCACTAGATATTAGTGTCTGCTCATGTGTTCCTTCCTGGCTTATCTTTTATTTGAATTTCCTTTGTTTTTAAAATCATTTATTTCAAGTCACCAAAATACACTTCCGTGAGTCTCAGGAAAACAACTATTTTATATTTCTCTAAGAAAGACTTGGCAGGACCACAGTTGCTGAATTCCTATAATATGTCAAAGAAAAAAGGTAGCTTAAGTGTTAATGCCCAGCCAGAGCATGCCAAGGGTATATGCAAAGCTGAGTCTGTGCTCTTGAAATGCAAGTCAGAACGGGATGAACAACAGAAGTGTAAACACAAAGGGGACACTCAGGTGATCTGTAATATGAGTCACTGCTCAGCCACAAACTTTGCAAGGCGAGTCACTGAGGCAAAAACTACCCTGTGTATATAGTTATCATAGTTACAAGTGTATTCAGCAAACATACTACTAGATTTTCATCTCTTTTTTTCTCATTTGGGATCACAGTATTGACATTTTAAATGGTTTCCAAATTTTTGAGATTTCTTTTGTAAGGGGTTGAAAGAAAACAAAATTCTCTAAGGAATTAAAAATTTAATTCAGCAACATTTTTCATTTACTTACTATAAATTATCTCAAGGTTTAAAAGCTTTAAAAATCTATAAGCATTATAGAAGTCTAATTAATTGTCTGTAAAGCATATAAATCCCAGAAAGACATTTTGTCAAATCATCTTATCCTACTCATGATCTTATTATGGACCAATTTGCTTGGTTTTCGATTTCACTGTGTTGGGATTAAATCAGTGTACCCTTTCCACTGCATAATTTAGGACTGCTTTAAAACGATGTAATTACAAACCTCAATGAGTAGATTGTGAATTGCATTCACTGTCATAAGTGCCATTAGTATGGTTTTCTTTTAGAACAGTAAGGTAAACATATCGTGTTGGTAAGGTCCACTACTGTATGCCTACTATGGGATAGCCACAGCAATTGGAAGCTTGGATGGAATCCAGAAGTAGGCATGGATGCTAGAGAAGTCCCGGTATTTTGTGGAGTTAGAGAAATTTTGAAGAAAAAAATGTCTTTAAAACAATAAAATACCAGATGAAAGAGCTTAAGATTTTTAAATTATTCAATTGTAAATTTAATTTTATAAATGGATACAGCCATACTCTATTGTTCTTCCTCAGGAGAGAAAGAACATTTTGTGTAGTGACTTACACTAATTTTGATTGCTTTCTACCGAGTGAAATGAGAATACCTTATGAAATTTCCCAGAACCTTACTTGATGTCTGCTGCACTGACTCCCAGCCCCAGATCCCTTCCTTTACAGTGAACTTCTTGTCCATTTTAAGTTCCCAACTCACTCTTCATATGAATCTAGAGATGGGGGTGCATTTATAATTAATATAAAGTCTTTCTCATCCAGGAATCCCACTTGGATGAGACTGTTCTCATATCTTACAGCTCTAAATGCACAACCAAAAAAAAAAGTCCTTTCATGCTTAAACACAAAAAGCACACAAATATAGAGAAAAAAAAACCTTCCACACACTTTCTCTTTTAATGTAAGATATTCATAATTCTGAGGTGAAGAATTCCCTTTAGAATAAGGTCTTTGGAATGTGGAAACTTGAGTATCAAATAATTAACTATAATATTCTGCTGGTACTCAAATTTGAGCCATGAATTTAAATTTGTTTGAGCCATCTTCCTCAAACTTTGCTAAATGTATTTACACAACTGACATATTTTGCTATTTTATAAATTATTAGCTTCATAGATACAAAACCAAACTTTCCTATATATACAAATTGAACAACTTCAACTAAGTTCTTGCTTGTCATTATCAAAAAGATACACACTTTGATCAATGTTAGTTATGTCCTTGCTGTATATTTCTGAATTTGATAAATGAACTGAATTGTAGTGGGAAAAGGTCTCATTGTCTCTTACTCACTACAATAGCTCTCTTGTAATTTTCTCAGAGAAAGTGGTATTCATTCACTCTTTTTCTTAACGATCATAATAAAAGCAAACAGGTGGATTTTTGTTAAGAATCTTCAGGTTGGTAGATCTAAAGGCTTTGAAACTAGATAAATGCAGACCTCAGAGTAAAGCAATAAACATTTGAAGCAAAAGGGAGGGGAAAAGACAGCTTTGCACAAAGTGAATAAGCACAGTCTGCTTGTTTGTATCTACAGTACATTGTTAGTAAGATTAACAGTGTCTACTGCAAATGTCGTATTTTAGCATTACGACTTCGTCTACAAGACAGCACTGAGGTAAACGGAGAAATTAAGAATCTCCCTCCCGCAAACTGGATCAGTCAACTGGAATACCTAGTTAGCTGGTTTCAGTCCAGGTGTCTGTCACTGGTTTCTAGAAATGTTCCTGTTCCTGCAGTTTTCCAATAGTGGCTGCTGTTTTATGGCAAATGATTAACTCTGTCACCTAGGACTTTGCATGCCTGCTTTTAAGTCTGATGTATTTCAGCTCTGGAATGGAAAAAGTACAACAGTCGCCTTAAGTCTTATAGTGCCACGATTTTAATAAGTTCCCAATTTTAATAAAATGGATGGTACAGGCTTGTGGTTCCAAACTGGAAGCAATCCTGCCTCACTTCAAACCCTTCTACTTAGGAATGTTTCTCCCTCCATCCCTTTGAAGTCTATGGAAGTACCCCTAAAGTGCATTTCTGAGACATTAAAAATAGTACTTGATTTGCCCTTCTGAGTCCTGGAAAAGAGTACTTGCTTCCTTTGAGGGGCTGCAGAATTCAAGCTAAGCTACTATCTCAGAGAAAGACCTGTCCCCTGGTGTCACAAGGGCCATGAACAAGGGGGAGACCCCAAAATAGTTTGTTGAAAAAGAAAATCTAGCCAAGTTCCTCCGCAGTAGGCACTTTCTTATCACAAATAAATATTTTAGGCCAGTGATTTAGCTCAGCAGTCTACTGGTACAAATCCCTGGTACAAATATATACATATATTTAATGCATCTTTGCGTCGTGAAATATTACTCAATTGATGCTTCAATTTCAAGAAAAAGTAAAATCTTGGCCTTATGTGAATGTTCTGAATTTGCTGGGGTGAGATATCAAGTATGGGGGTGGGTCAGAGTTCTTTGCATAGAACTGGGGGTGAGGGTAAGTGGTGGGAGAGGAGTCCTGGAGGCTACTGTTTGTCTTCGTAGGAGTCAGCGGGGAAATCTGCCTCCTCCGGGGACCTGTCTCCCTCGGGGAGCAGCGTGGCGCGCACTTTCCTCTTCTCCTTAAAGCGACCGGAACGCGAGATCTTCAGATTGCGGCGGCTGTTGGCGCCTTTCTCTCCGCACTTGTCTGGCTTGGGAGACCCGCTGGCATCCCCGAGGTCACTGGGATGCTGGTTCTCTTGGGAGCTGCTGGTCCAGTCTGCGCTGGGAGGTGCAGGTTCCCCGGAAACAGGCTGGACCGAAAGCTGTGGTCCCACCGGGGCGTCCCTGCTTTTCTTTTTGCTGTTGGTTAGCGATTTCCACCAGGGGCCCGAGTTGCTAGCGCCACCGCTGTCGGCCATGGCCAGGCGTGGACCCGGGAGCCGGCGTGAGTGTGGACCTTGGCGACCTCTTTTTTCCCGTGGTCTTCCGGGGCTTCTCCCAAGCGGGGTGCGGGGTGTGAGCCGAGGCGGCTCCTCGTACTGAGGAAAAAAAACCCCAAAACTTGGTTACTAGGCTGTGGAAGTCACATGCCCTAATCTCATTCTCTCCCTCGCTCTTGGCCTGTGGCACCAGATCGCCCAGGTTGCGGCGCCCCAAGATTGCAGCAGCACCACCCGGAGGAGGCCCCGCCTGCCCCAGAGGGTGCAGTTGCTCTCCTGGCCACCAGGGCGCCACCACCTGACCTCAAATCTAAGCCTCAAGCTCCCCAGCCTGAACTTTAGCCTAAGCCTCCAGGGAGAAGTGCCAGCCAGAGCCAGGAGGCTGCCCTGGGGAGGTTCCAGCCATACGGACCAACTTGGCTCCAGAGAGGAAGCAGCCTGTCCGGTCCACACTGTCGGAGTCGACAGATGCCCATAGGTGACCCACCTGTCCTAGACCAGTTCCCTTCTGAGGAGCCCCTGACAGTAGGGCATTGACAACCAAGCGTGTCCGGGCTGTAGGTGAACTACACATGTTAAACAGTAAATAGATACAACTGTCCTACCGAGGTTTCCCCCCTGTACTCTCCAACCCAGGGTCTTTTTTGGATAAGAGTCTTCGGAGAATTTGTATTCCAGTAAGAATAAAAGACAAGCTCATGCTGTTTGCTTTGCTTCTTTTAAATTCTCCTTTTAGCCACTTCTGCTTGTGACTTTCAGAGAAGCATGTCTACACTTAACTTCCCTCCAAAATCGCCACCCCATTCTTCCTCTTATTCCTCAGAGACCAATCTTGTGGTTTTTAGGACGGCTGCTCTTTTCCCCCACAGCTCCCGCCCCAGACGAGCACAAGCCACACGTTTTCTTATCTTTCCATAGCTCAGGATTAAATCAGTTTATACCACGCAATTCAACTCGAGAATTTCACATATTTAAGACTTCCGTTCTTTTCCTTGCGCAATTCCATTTTCCAAACAGGAGAGCGCAATAAGGATCTCCAAAACGAGTTGCCTCTCCAAGCTTTCAGCACCTCTTCGCAGAGCAAAAAGGCTGCTTATTCCCACTTAGGTGCTAATACAGAAGGCCAGACTCCCCTGCCACTTTCTGTGCATCGTTTACTGCGCTTAACTACCGCCAATGCGTAGGATTCGCTAGAGCCGCTGCTCATTTCCCGGTTTCCGCTGGGCTCCTTCCCACCCACGCGCGCAGAACTCGGAAGACTGGCAAGTGCGCAGAAGACTGAAAGTTGGCTGTTTGTTGTGGGAAGTTCTCCCGGAACTCCACGGAGAGGAAGTCCCAGAACCTACCGCAGGCGGCCTCGGTTGCGCCCTGAAACCGCGGCCCCAGCTTTCCCCCGAGATGCCCGAAGGGACACTGGGGCTGGGATTTGAAAATAGTACAAGAAAAAGCGGCCCAAAGTTCTTTCTGTACAAAAGGCACCCACACCCTCAGGCACAAGGGGGCAGGAAGGTTTGTAAACACTCTACTCTGTCCTACTTTGCAAATTGGGAAAGTACCGTCGAGGTATTACTAATGGTGCGTGGGGGGGGGCTAGCTGGATGTTGCTTTCGGTCCGTTACCCTGTCCTCTCTTCTTTACGGTTTCAACTTGGGGTGCACAGAAAACCTTCTTGCGAATTGCGCAAGGAGAAGTTTGCAAATTACGCAAAATTAGGCAGAGCGCAATTCTGGAGCGCCAGCAGCTTGGGAGCTTGTCCTGTCGCGCTAGAAGGCGGGGGATTGGGAGGTGCAGGGTATCAGCCCAGGGTTGGCACCGCATTGGGAGGCTGTGTCTCGCCAGGAGCAGAACCACCCCGGGTCGCTCACCTGCTTGGGCTTCCCGGGACGCTGAGGCCCCGCACTGCACTTGCGGCTGAGAGAACCACTGGGACCGCGCTCTGGGCACCCTGAAAGGTGGGCGCGGTCCCTCGGCGCGGTCTTGGAGAGGTGAGGCTGCTGGAAAGTGTACCAGTCGGAATGTCCGCAGTGCAGCTCCAGCGAGTGCTACTGTCCCTCGGCACCTCCAACTTCTTCGCGCTGAGACAGCCCGGGGCTCGCCGCGCGGTGGGCTCGTCCGAGGGACTGTCAGATTCGCTGCCCCCGAAGAAAGCTCAGGCGGCCTTTCCAGGTTAGCAGCCTTACATTCTCGGGAGCGTCCCTCTGCCGTGCCAGCGCCTCTCGGGAGCTGCGGAGAGGTGGGACCATGGCTGCTCGCTCCGGCGCACTGGACCTTCCTACGCCTCGGTAGGAGCGAGCGAAGGCATCTGCCCACCTGCTGGTCCTGCGCCAAGTGACTGGAGAAACCAGAACCAAGCTGCAGAGGGCTGCGTGTGTGTGTGTGTGTGTGTGTGTGTGTGTGTGTGTGTGTGTGTGTGTGTGTGGAGGGGGAGGTGACCCAGTAGGTGGCCGCACGCCGCTACAGGTGCAGGTAAGCACGTCGGGTTCCCGCCCTCCCGTTACGAGATTGGATCAGGTGGCAGACGTGGCGCCAGCTTTGAGGCGTCTGATTGGAGGAAAGCTGTGCCGCGCGGCTTGCGGGACCGAGTCCTTGAGAAGAAACCGTGAGGACTCCAGATCCGGAGGCCGAAACTATAGGGGCGTCCCTGAGCAAAGATCGCCGAGGCAGCCCTCCCTCGGCCAGCACCCTAAATTCTTTTCCTCTTGTCTCCAGGTCCCGGGAATCTTGTGTTCTGTAACTCACAGGAGCTGATTCATCCTGGGGCAAATGTTGGAGAGTTTCAGGCGCACTTGGTTAAAAGGCTGTAGCAAATTTAAACAGCACGCACTGTTGGCAGGCACTGTTTCAATCGCTTTCTGTGGATGGCCTCGTCTTGGCCTCACACCAACCCTAGCAAGTAGGTACTGTTTTTGTCCTCACTTGACAGGCGACTAAACCCCAGCAAGTGAAAGTTAAACAGTTGCTCAGGGTGACGGGGAGGGGAGCAGAGGAGGGTCGGGATCCACGAAGTCTGACTTTGCTAACCACCACATGAAACCGCAGCCTGTTGGTCTGGGGCTCTAAAAATGGCTGAGGATCCTTTTTCCAGGTCTGGAAAACCATGGACACCTCCCCACCCGCCACCCACACACACTAGGAAAGCAAAAATATAGCCCTAGGCCACCACAAGAAGTGAGCCAGTCCGATAGTATCATTCTAAGGCTGCTTTTGCTCCTGGCCTCATATTGGCTTTTGTTAGCCTGACACAAAGCCATGGGCACAGGACACGCTTGGCTAAGGAAGACAGAGATGCAGCCTGTCTCATCTTGCTGCACGCTGTTTTTCAAAAAACATGCTCTTTGGCATGCTCTTGAGCTCATCTGTACGCAAACCTAAGGCTGGTCCCCTACTGCAATGTAAAAGCAGTGAAAAAACTGGCAAGGAGCTGCGCTTCTGTAACTCCGACTACCTCTGAGGCTCAGGCAGGAGGACTGCAAGTTCCAGGCCAGCCTGGGCAATTTAGGAAGACTCTCTCTCAAAACCGAATTTTAGAAGATTTAGAGGTGGGGTGGGGCGGGCTTGCTCAGCCGCAGAGCACATTGAGAGTATTTGCAGGCTCTGGGTTCTATCCCTAGCACCACGAAAACAAATATGAACACCAAACAAAAGCTGTAGTAGAGTTAGTGGAAAGAAAATTTTATAGAGTAAACTTTATAGAGTATTTCAGTGAAATACTCTGTGAAAGAAGAGAAAAATATTTCCTTGCATTTTGAATGGCGTGCAAAGTGGAGTATATTTGAAATTGATGCATTTTCATGTATATTGTGGGATGAGTTTTAAAGTGTAAATGTTTAATTCCGGCACTGGGGTTGAACAAAGACAGGCCACCAACTCTCAAGGGAGGATAGGAAAATTCAGCATAACATACATAGCACTTCCAGATGAAGAAACTGAATCATAGGGAAAGCCCCTGTCCGACATGTGGTCACTACCAGGAAGTATTTGCAGTCAGGCTCTTAGAATGTTCCTGTCCGGGATGGATGAATACTCAGAAGGATCAACGTGTACAAGAGTCCTGGGGTGTGCAGGAACTTCTCAAGGGGCCTTGCTCAGGCTAGTGGAACATACTTGCTCTAGGGGATGAGGCCGCAAAGCTGGTGTAACCAGATCCTTCAGGCAAACCCATTGAAGTGGGGCCTCAGGATGAGACTTACATTTAAATAGCACTGTAGCTGACACAGAGGTAGGTGGAAGAGAACACAGTGGCACTTGCAGGCAGTCCTAAGCTGTTGGAATAGTCCAGGTGAGATATTCTGATGGCAACACTGGAGATAGTCAAAAGGGTATGATTTCATTTAATTCACACAAAAGAGGAGAGTGAGTTTGACTAAAGGCTTAAAGAGATACTTTCACAACTTTTCTTGTAAGTAGGAGTGGCTTTGTAATAGGGGTTTGGCCCATAGAACTGTGAGGAAGACTTTAGAAAATGCTTCTTCTCTTAAATAAAAAGCAGAGACTCCTGAGAGAAAAGCATCTTTTGCCATGCCCTTGGATCTTACACTTAAGTACAGCAGAGGATATGATGTCCAGTGTTGCAGCAGCCATTACACATACACAATAGTGAGCTTACAAGCATAGGAATAAAAGGTAACAGGTCAGGGACAATGGCTCGGAACTATGGGAAGTAGCTTGGTCCTTGATGGTACCTGGGCCCACCTACTACCAGGCTTCTGGTTCAGTGAGATAATATATATCTCCATGATTCAACTATAAACTTAAACACGGTGTTCACTTATTTGTAGCTAAACACATTCTTACTTGATATAAACTATTAAAGTTAATAGAATACAACTCCTGTTTTAAAAAAAGAAAGTTATATTGTCACAATCTTTGGACCAATTTGAAAATTTCTTCAGAAAAGAAGGAGGAGTCAGTGAAACGCTTAGGAGATGGAGTTTTTAATGGCAAGGAAAGCATCTATGCAGTAAGGTATTTCCATAGGAAACGCTTGGAGTTAAGGGAGGGAAGGGTAGAAGAACATGTATAGCACAGGGGTGAACAAACAGGGTGAGGCCAAAAGATGAGGGCCACTGCCTTACCCGGACTTTTAAAGACAGTGGTACAGGGGAAACAAACTCCCAACCTACTAAATGTCCTGTACCAGTTTGTGTTCTCTGAAATCGAAGAATGAATTTTAGGAACAACACAGGCTAAGAGTAAAATATATTTATTGAAAGAAAGAAAGTTTCTGTTTGAGAGAGACACAGAGGGGTCCCGAGTGGGTTGCCAAAGACTCTGACTTTTTTTTTTTTAGGGAATTTTATAGAGTAAAACCACAAAGTGAGGTAGGTAGGTCCCAAATGGGAAAGCATGGGGACTGGCAAGGCAGGGAGGCAAGAGGAGGGACAGAACTGTGATCAACCAATAAGAATAATTGCTGAGGTAAAATAGATTTAACTGGGGACAAATGGGAAATTGAGTCACATAGCAAGTGGGTATTCTTAAAGAGCAGGGACGACTCCTGTAGGGAGTGACTCCTGGCTTCCTCAGAGTGATAGAGACCTGTTTAGAATAGCAATCCTTAGGACGTGGGTGTATTTGTTTGATCTTTTGGCTTGATGTCTGGCCCACAGTGGGAGGTGTCTGTCTCCCCCAAGGTTGTAAGATATATGGTCTTCTGCACTGGTTCCTTTGAGGGCCTGGCCCTGTCTGACTGCCTATAATATTTCTAATTCACTCAGCTGCCTCTAACAACAGAATTTTAAACCAAATTAGAAAGACATACTTCTCCAATATGTTTTGCATCTAGATCTGTTCTAATCTATGAAAATTTTCAAAACCTTCTCATGCCAAAATACTTACACAAATGTGCACAGGTGCACACATACACAAACAGGCTTGGTGTTAAAAATACTGTTCTATTCTATTGACCCAGGAATCATGTTGCTGACTTTATAAGGATGAATACAGTTTTGCATTGTTCTGCTGAACATGCAGTAGAAATGCATTTAGACTTATCTATGGTATCCAATTAATAGCAGATGACTCAGTGTTAGGATGCTTAGCTTGGACATCGCTTAAATGCAGCTTTTTTTTTTTTAAAAAAAACTTTTTATTTAAAGAGAAAAAACAAAAAAGAAAACAACCAAACTAAACAGGAAAAGGGTAGCAACAATACAGAATTCCAAAGGAAAAAAAATGAAAAACCACAATAACAACAACAAAACAAAAACAAAAACACAAAGAAATTGCCACTTGATAGGTCACATACTGTCATCATTGGAAATAGTTGTTCAAGTTACAAAATTAAAGCACACAAAGTAGACATTCAAACAGTGATACTATTAACAGTTCTGCTACATTCAGTTATATCCTTTAGAGCACTTTCTTTTCCCCTCTTTTATATATATTATATATATAATATATTATATATATATTATATATATATTTTAAATTTTATTTTAAAGGGGGTAAAAACAACAAAACAGAACAGAGCGGAACTTCAGAAAGCATAAATTTCAAAGCTATACAACCAGGGATCTTCACTATCTGTTATATTGTCTCTTGTTTTCTTCTAAATGGTTGTCCATATCTTTGTATATGGGGAGCTCATACTAAATACCATAGCCAATTTTTTCACAACATGTGTAGTTAACTGGCTCCCACTTGCTAAGCGGAGGGGGACATGGGACAGGACGACATGAGATGTCTGATTCTCAGCCTGCCCACCAGCAGGATTACAGCCGCCCCCCAGAGAGGGGAAGAGTTCCTTGTTCTCCTGGCACCCTGAGTCAACCGCACGGTGCAGGTCCTGACACACCAGGTTTCTCTCCTTCAGGCTGCTGAAAGTCTGCCACACTCTCAGCTGCCCCCCAGAGAGAGGAGGAGCTCCTCGTTCTCCCAGCACCCCGAGTCAACTGCACAGTGCAGGTCCTGAGGCACCAGGGTCTCTCCCCTGCAGGCCCCCCAAAGTCCGCCATACTCACCTGCTATTTCTTTCTGATGAATTGACCATTATATTTCCAAAGTTCTGAAATGGCCATCAGACCACAGAAAGAATTCTCTTTAGGCTCCTGTTTGAAACCAGCAGCTACAGCAATCTGCTGGCCTTAGTTCAGAGCCATAAATGCAGCTTTTTCACATGAACCTTAAACATAATAAATGATTACCCTCAAAGGCGATAGACAATGAATTCTTAGACCAACACTGTCTACTAAGAATTAGAAATTTAGAGGTTAAACCTGGCATTTGCCATCCTGACAAGCATGGCGTTACATGAGATGTTGGGAAATCAGTTCTTTTAAACATCCGTAGTGGGATCTTGGCAGACAAAGGACACAAGGAAAACATTTCAGAAATATGACTACAGAAAACACTCAAAAATTGCTCATACTCTTTTCATGAAGAGATAACCTGGTTATGCTTTGGGTTGAGTTCTTTTTTGCCCCGTTTCCACATGTTTATACTTCACATTCTTCCCTGCCTCTCTTCTGCTTCCCTCCATCTCTTCCTTAGTTTCTTTCTTTTAGGGACATTTACATCCTTTGAAAATTCAATGTGGCTCTCCCTGCCTTTTCCTTTATAGTCATCTGCATAGTGGTAGTTTACAATTCCCTTTCCACTCGTTGTATATTCATATTAGTATGGTTGGATTTAGTTTTATATATTTTTAAAATGTGGTCATGACAATCAGGCATGAACATGGAATCCACTTTTTATAGTATCTCAACCTGTGCTTTGCCAGGATAACTGAATACATATCTACAAGTTTTAAAAAATTAGAGTCACAGAATACTTCTCATGTCGGTTTTGCACAGCCCCCCTGAGCACCTGACTGAGGCAGAGTGGACTTGTTCAGTGCCGTCTCTCTGCAGTTCAGTCCAGACCTGCTCCCTTCCTGCCACCACACTCCTCCTCACTTGGTCTCATTTTTATGAATCATGTGTTTGAAAGTCATCAGCCCCTCTCTTCACCCTACTTTAACACATGGTTATCCAGTTTCTTCCTGAGGCGATGCACACCTCACTACCTACCTGGTCATGCACTCCACAGCAGAGCTGCATGTAGCTGCCTATGCCTTTTTTTCTAGTAACAGCCCACCCTGGCCTCTTTTCTCCAAGACCCATTTTCCTTGTTTTCCCAAATCTCAGAGGTTTTGTCTACTCCTGCTGTGGGTAACACACTTTCTCACTCAGACTCGCTCCACCCTGGGGTCCGCTCACTTATACTCACAAGGCTTCTCTGAGGTCCTGGTTTACTGGACATCTACCAGTCACCTTTTTGGCCTATCTGCAAAGTAAACCCCATTGACAAGTCCTTAAAACATTCATAAGTCTTCCAGGTTTTCTTCACTCTTCTTGGAAGCTCCATTCTTGTCTGCTTAACCAGCTTATCTTTTTTCCCATTGACATTATCAGTACAGGCTTGTGTCTTTTGGGGTGTTACTATGATGATAGAGACAAGATTCAGAATAAGGCAATCTGGCTCTAGAGTTAGAGCTTATAAATGCTTTTATGAAGTTAGATGGCTTGATGTTTGGCTCCAAGTCTTCTGTCCTATGCCCATGGCTTCAGGTACCATTTTCATGAAGGGGACTCTTGGATTTATATCTGAAACTCAGATCTTGGATTTGTATCTGAAACTCAGATCCTAGTATCTACTCAGTTTTTTGATGTTTCTGCTTGGCTATCTCAGGGCTTGTCAGGCTAACACATGTGAAATATACTTTCCTGACACCCTCCCTGTTCTCACTCTCTGCCTTTCTTCCAGAATCCAGGCAACTGGCACTATATCTATACAGGAATGTGAATAGAACCAAGCCTTCAGCCTTAGTCCATTAGGCTGCTATAACAAAATACCAGAGACTGGATGATTTATAGACAATGGATACTTATTTCTTACAGTTCTGGAGACTGGGAAGTACAAGACCAAGGCACCAGGAGGCATAGTGACTGGTGAACTTCGTGCTTCATAAATGACAACTTCTTCCTGTGTCTTGACATGGCAGAAGGTGTGAGGAAACTTTTATAAAGGCACCAATCAAATTTATAAGAACTCAGACTTTAAGACTTGATCATCTCCCAAAGGCTACCAGTGTGTACCAGTGGATTAGATTCAGTGTATAGTGGTATCCTTCTCAGGTCCTTGCTCTACTCACTTTCCAATCTAG